>RJWM01041755.1:0-14839 GCA_004363535.1 Dasyprocta punctata | reverse complement strand
AACTGTTATACAGACATAATACAATTCTAATCGAAATTCCAACAGCATATCTCAGAATTAGAGAAAACATTCCTAAAATTCATCTGGACCCAGAAGAGACTTAGAAGAGCAAAGCAATTCTGGGCAACAAACACAAGGCAGGGGCATCACAATCCCTGACTTGAAATTATACTATAAAGCTACTGGGATAAAAACAACATGGTACTGGCAAAAAACCAGACCTGAGGATCAATGGAACAGATTAGAAGGTGCAAAAACAACTCCAGACTTACTTGGCTGCCTTATCTTTGACAGAGGGGCCAAACACACTCACTGGAAGAGAGCCTCTTTAGTAAATGGTGCTGGGAAAACTGACTCGGCACGAGCTGAAGATTAAAACTGGACAGTGTCTCTCACCATGTACCAAACTAAATTTGAAATGGATCAAAGATCTAAATATTAAAAAGAAACAGTAAATCTACAGGAAGATAGAATAGGTAAAACTCTTGAAGACATTGGTGTGGCAAGGACTTTATGAATAAAACCCCAATTGCACAGGAACTATCACAAAGAATCAACAACTGGGATCTCATCTTATTATAAAGCTTTTGCACAGCAAAAGAAATCAACAATTGAGTGAAGAGACAACCCACAGAGTGGGGAAAATTTTGCCAGCTTTTCAGACAAAGGACTAATATCTAGAACATACAAAGAACTCAAAAAAACAGACTCCCCAAATTTAAAGACCCAATCCAAAAATGAGCGTCTGAGATGAATACACACTTCTCAGATGAAGAAATACAAACAGAAAATAAATATATGAAAAATGTTCAACATCACTGGTCATTTGAGAGATGCAAATTAAAGCAACACTGAAATTCCACCTCACCTCAGAAAGAATGGTTACTATAAAGAAATCAACCAATAACAAATGCTGGCAGAGCTGTGGGGAAAAAGGAACCCTTTTCCACTGTTGATGGGAATGCAGACTGGTGCAACTACTATGGAAATCAGTGTGGAGATTCTTCAAAAAACTAGAATTGGAGGTCCCATTTGACCTGGCTATTCCCCTTCTGGGTATTATCCCAGAAGAATTAAAAACATCATAAAACAGCAATATATGTGCACTGATGTTTATAGCAGCACAATTTGTAATAGCTAGATCTTGGAAACAACCCAAATGCCTATCATCCAAGTGATGGGTAAAAAAGATGTGTCATTTTTATGTAATGGAGTATTACTCAGCCATAAAGAAGGATAAATTGGACTCTTTTATAGGTAAATGGATACAACTTGAGACCATACTCATAAGTAAAATAAACCAGACTCACATATGTAAACACTGTATTGTCTCCCTAGTGTGAGAAGCTGAACGAGTAAATAAGATCCAAAATGTACAACTGATATTGTAAAATGGGAAGAAGCAAAAGGAAAGAGAAACTGAGATGGGGGAATGGAGAAAAGAACGAAGGGAAAATCATCAACAACAACAACAACAAACAAACAGTAACAAAAAACCAAAACCAAAACAAAACTACATATATATATATATATATATATATATATATATATATGAGATAGTTAAGATAGTTATCCTAATTTCTCTTAGTTCATTGAAAGAAAATATTTGTGCTAGTATTGTTTGAATAATTAAGTGCTGATATCTTGTACTCTGAATAACTGATTTAAAGATAATGATACACAATATATTAACCCTTGCTACCCTCTTATTATCTTGTTTTGAATTTTTTTCTTTAAAATAAAATAAGGAGCATAGAGAAATGAACACAATCTTGAGAACATACGAATCAATGCAACCACATAAACATAGCAAAAGCCTCTGAAGGAGGATCATGGCAGGGAAGAGCAGGAAGAATATCTGAGGAAATAATGGATGAGAAGTTCCTAAATTTAAAAAAGATAGTAAGTCTACACTGCCCAGAAGCTCAATGACCTCTAAGTCAAATAAACTCCAAGGTCTACATCGAGACCCATCATAGTCAGAGATCCAAGAGACAGAATATTGAAGGCAGCCACATGTGGGTAACTCAGTCGGTAGAGCATGAGACTCTTAATCTTAGAGTCGTGGGTTCGGGCCCCATGTTGGGTGCCAAATATTATAGTCCCAAATATTGAGTACAGTAATCCAAGTATTGTAATCCTTTCTCTAGTCTTCCTCACAATCCAAGAAATCATATTTATAATTCCACTGAGACATCACTGGAATCCCAGCAAGTTAAATCCAATCTACCACCTCCAATGCAACCCATGGCAAGAATAAAGATTCCGAGACATATTCAAGGCTAAGGGCAGCCAAGGGGTCCTAAGTCCAGTCCTCGTGAGGACATGCGGACAAAGGCCTTGATCCTAGGCCTCTCCCAGAATGTATTAACTAGTGAAGCAAGGGGGTGGCTTGAGGATGAGTGACAGTGAGGATGGCGGGAACTATGTGAATAACTTGAGCTGGCTAACAAGGTAGTGAGAAAGGTATCTCTGCAAAATGCAGAGATAAAGATATGCAGAGGGATCAATTTGCACAACCCAATCAAGATAGCAAGTGGATAGTTTTAGGAGGCTGCTGCTCCAGTTTCTGACATGCAAAATTTATGCCCTGGGAACTCACAGCCTCTTTCTCGAGGCTCATCCCCAGTTGACATTCCCGGAGCTCACTGGCTCTCCCATCCTGCTCTGTTTTATATATTTTACAAAGGTCACTATGAGAGGAAACAGGACATTGTCTGATGGCTTTAAAGACTACATACCAGCACCTGCTTCTGATATGTAAACTTTTACGCCCTGGGAACTCACAGCCTCTTTCTCGAGGCTCATAACCAGTCGACATTCCTGGAGCTCACTGGCTCTGCCATCCCACTGTGCCTATATATTTTACAGAGATCACTATGGGAGGAAACAGGACACTGTCAGATGGCTTCAGAGATTACATACCAGTACCTCGGCTAGCCTTATTTGCAATGCTTAGAGCCAATTGAAGAGAGAAGGAAATACCATAGTCAGCTCTGTATATATCAACATAAGGAAATAAGTCTCGATATAATCAAAGTTGCACCAATTGATCTGCATTCAAGGGGACCTGCTCAAGTTGTCTCCCACACAGATGACTCGGAGTTATCCTTCTTGATGGAAGAGTGGTACTCCATTGTGTTTAAATCAACATTTTCTTTATCCATTCACCCGCAGATGAACATAGAGGCTGCATCCAAGATTTAGCTATTATTAATCGTTCTGCTATAAACATAGCTTTGCATGTAGCACTGTAATATGGTGTCTTTTACTCTTTGGGGAAGACACCTAGAAGGAAAATAGCTGGATAAAAATAAAATTCTAGTTTCACATTTTTGAGGAATCTCAACACTAATTTCTACAGTAGTTACACTAGTTTACACCCCAGTAAGAGTGTGGAAAGAACAGCCTAGGCTGGGGATTTAGCTCAGTGGCTCAAGTGCTTGCCTGGCAGGCATGAGGTCATGAGTTCAAAAAAAAAAAAAAACTGCCTCTTTGGTATTTGTTGTTATTTAATTTCTCCATGATGGCTATTCTTTCTAGGGTAAGAAGGAATCTTAGTGTTGTTTTAATTTGCATTTCTCTAATGGCCAGGGATGCTGAGCATTTCTTCATGTGTTCACTGGCCATTTGTACTTCTTCTATGAAGAGTCTATTCATTTCACCTGCCCACTTTCTGAGTGGGTCTTTCATTTGGGAATATCTAATATTTTAGAGTTCTAGACTTCAGTCCTCTGTCTAAGGAATAGCTGGCAAAAAAATTTTCATATTTTCTAGGTTACCTCTTCACTCTGTCTACTGAGAAAGTCTTTGCCTATGCCTATAACTTGAAAAGTTTCCAGAAGGTTAAGTGTTTCTGTTTTAACATTTAGTTCTTTGATCCATTTTGATTTAGTTTGCTACATGATAAAAGATATGAATCTAGATTCAGTCTTCTGCATGTGGATAGCCAGTTTTCCTAGCACTATTTATTAAAAAGGTTGCCTTTTCTCCACTGTATGTTTTTGGCCCATTTGTCAAAGATCAAATAGTTGAATGTGCTTGGGTTTGTTTCTGCATACTCTATTGATTCTCATGTCTCTTTCTGAGTCAGTACCATGCCGTTCTATCACAGTAGCTTTGTAATATAATTTCAGGTCTAGGGTGGTGAAGTCTCCTGCTTTGTTTTTTCATTCCTAATTTATTTTGGTACTCTGGATTGCTTCTGATTGCATATGATTTTAAGATTGTTGCTCCAGTTTTGTGAAGAATTTTGAATGGGATTGTGTTAAATCTGCATATGAATTTTGGAAGTGTGGCCACTTTGGTCCTGCCTATCCAATAGCAGATGATGTCTTTCCATTTTCTGATGTCCTCTTCAATTTCCCTTCACAGAGTACTATAGTTTTCTTTGTAGAGGACTTGTATTTCCTTAGTTAGGTTAATTCCTATTTAATTTTCCTTGGTTCTATTGTGGATGGCATTTTTACCCCTAATATTTTTCAGTGGGTTAATTATTAGTGTATAGGAACACTGTTGAGTTTCGTGTGTTGATTTTGTATCCTACTACATTACTAAATTTGGTTATTAACTCTGAGTCTTTTAATGAATTTTTTTGGTATTCTATGTGTAGGATCATGCCATCTGTAAGTGAAACTTTTCATTCATTTCCCTTTTATCTGCTTCTCTTGCCGATTACTCTTGCTAATGTTTTGAGTACTCTGTTGAACAGGAGTGGTGATAGTGAACATACTTGCCTTGTTGCTGATTTTAAAGTGAAATATTTCAGGTTTTCTCCATTTAATATGATGTTGGCAGTAGGGTTGCCATACTGGCTTTTATCAGATTGAGATAATGTCCTTCCATTCCTTTTTAGTATCATGAAGAAATTTTGAATTTTGTCAAAGGGTTTTTCTGTATCTATTGAGATGATCATGTGGTTTTTGTCCTTGCTTCTCTGTTTATGTAACACATTATTTTTATTGATTTGTGTATGTTGAATCATCCTAGCTTTCCTGGGCTGAAGTCTACTTGGTCATAATGTACGACCTTTTTGATGATTCATTGCATCATCATTCTTTTTTTTTTTTATTTTAAAGATGGTAAAATCCAACAAAACACAACAGAACGAAGTCAATCAAAACAAAGCAGTAGACTGGCACAGAACTTCCAAGAAAGACACTATGAAAACAATAGCCACCACAGCACATCTTGCCATTCCCAGAACAGTTGACCATTCCAACAGGTATAGTAAAATCAAACCAAAAAAAGCCACAATAAAACCAATAAAAACAGAGTATAAAATAAGGCCAAAAAATTAATTAGAATAAAGCAAACCAATGAGAACAATATTGGGCCTCGAAGACAAGACAGAAGAGAATCCCCCAATTTTGCTACACTGCATACTGTCATCTTCCAAAGAGATGCTCAGGCTGCCAGACCCAGGCCTGCAAAATGAACAATACTAGCATTTAGTTGTTTTATGCACCCCAGTTGCTATCAATGTAGCCAGACCTCCGAACAAGCAGGTTGCTTTACAGGGGTGGGGGAAGCAGAGCATTGTCCTTGATTCTTAGCCCGTGCACCGGTAGGCGTACGGGGTAGGGGGGTGGGGGAGGAGGCATGCATCTTTCTCTTGCTGGGGTCCATGCTGGTCATGCAGGTCCCTGGAAGGCAGTCTTAGTTGTCTTCTGGTTGGAGGCGCCCAGGCCCGGCGGGGCGGGCTCTGACGAACCCTGCATCATTGTTCTTGATGATTCATTGCCAGTATCTTGTTGAAGATTTTTACATCCATATTTATTAAAGAGATATAGTATATAGGTATTTATTAAAGAGATAAAGGTATATAGGTATATAGGTATTTATTAAAGAGATAAACGTATATAGGGATTTATTAAAGAGATAAAGGTATATAGTTCTCTTTTTTGGTTGGATTCATGTCTGGTTTTGGAATCAGGATAATGATAGCTTCCAGAAATGGCTTTGGGAGAACTCCTTCCATTCCAATTTTATTGAAGTGTTGAGGATTATTGGTGTTAGAATTTCCCTAGAACTTTTGTAGAATTCACCAGTGAACCCATTTGGACCTGGGCTGTCATTGGTAGCTTCATTGTCTTTTTCTAGTGTATCCTTGAGGATTGCTTGTAGTGCTGGTTTTGTGGTCATGAATTTCTTTGCATGCTGTTTATCATAAAGACATCATATTTCTCCATTGATTTTGAAAGGTAGTTTTGCAGAAATTTAGCCTGGGTTATAATTTTCTTTCTTTTAGGGTGGAAACACTCCAGGCTCTCCTGGCCTCACCATTTGTGTTGAGAAACCTGGTGTAATTCTTGGGTTTTCTTTTGTAAGTGAGTTGTTGCTTTTTACCAACAGTTCTTAAGATTCTGTTCTTGTTTTGGGCTGCCAGGATTTTGACTACTACCTTAATGTCACTTTAATGTCTACTTTTCTGATCATGGTTTGGGGTTCTATATGCTTCACTTCTCTATATTTAAATGATTTTACCTCATTTGAAATATTTTCTGTTATTTCAGTAAACAGGTTTTTTGTGTCGTGTGTGCTATCTTCTGATTTTTCAGTGATTCTAATTAATCTTAGTCTTCTTCACATCATTTAAAGAGATGTTGGATCCATTTTTCACATTCTCTTGCCTTTACGGTATCTCTCATCAATTGATCCCTGACAACAACTCTGCTTTTTAGTTCTGATACTTTGTCCCCGTTACTCACTTTTGCTCCCCTTATATTCAGTACAATTTTTAATCTCCCAAATTTCTATTTGGAGCCCTTTTAATTTTATGGAAAAAAGGTAAAACAACATTTCATAACAAACTAATAGGAGAATAACAATAGTTAATACATTACATGTTATCTTTAAAGTACTTGCTCAAGGTATAAGATATGGGCACAAAAATTTCTCCAATTGATATTAGCATAAACCTTCCTTTTTAATGAACTAAGAGACATTAATACTACAACTAACTAGCATTTTTTCCCTTTTTGTTACTGTCTTTCCCATTTCACCTATCCTAGTTCCTTTTTCCTTTTGAACAATTTCTTCCCACTTCACAATATCTATTGTACATTTTAGAACTTATTTACTCTCTCAGTTTCTCACACCTGGGAGACAGTACCATGTTCATGCATGTGAGTTTTTTATCTGAGGGACAATTGGCTAAAATTTTTTCCTACTCTGTGGGTTGTCTTTTCACTCTTTTGGAGATTTCTTTTGCCATGCAAAAACTTTTTAGTAAGATGAGATCCCAGTTGTTGATTTTTTGAAGTATTTCCCATGCAGTCTGAGTTTTACAACACTAATTCTTTTCGATGCTGGTCATGCATGTTTTGAATTGTTTCATTTAGCTCTTCTGTTTATTTTCTTTTTTAGACACATTGATGATTTTATTTGGCCCAATATCTTATTACTTATACTGTCTTTGAGCTTGCCAAATGCCTTATTGATCTGTTTTGGTATCTCCCTTGGTATCATTTCAAATAATTCAGGTGCATGGTTTTTGGTTTCCTCCAAAGCCTTTGCTGCCCCATTCATCAGCTTTGGAGGACTTGGGAGTTTCTGGAGCCATTGTGCTGCTTGTCTTCTCACGATTCATTTTCTTGTTTATTTGTTTTTGTGTTGAGGCCATGGACTGATGGTAGTGTATTTCTACTGAGACCTCTTTATTTGATGTCTCCTTTTCAGTGTGTCCTCTGGGCATGGCTAGCTACCGGCTCTGTCTCTGTCCCAGGTTCCAGCCACCTCCATTTACATGAGACCAGAGGGCACAGCATACTTGGTATTGTTAGTGACCCCAGGTGACCCAGTTATCGGCAGCTCAGGAATACCAGTTAATAGTGACCGCGGTGTCACTTTGGGCATGGTAATAAAATCAGTATCAACTATAGCATCACATACAAACTGACTGTGGCTAAACCCTAGGAACCAATAAAGCACCCCCCCTTGTCCATAAAAAGAGATTTATAACGATAGTATGAACACCAAGACCAAATATTGATGCACTATTGACCTATAGTAAATAGCTATTAAATGCGAAAACTTTATGCCATAGCATAAGGTTTAATATATCCAATGAAAGCAAAAACGAAGTAAAATTTGAAAAATTAATCCATGAGAAATAAGAAGGTGGAGAGAAAAGTAAAACGGGGTAATATTTAGGAGTATCAGGAAACTAATAGATAAAGAACAGTTGCCGGAAAGAACAAACAAGAAAAAGAAGAAAAAATAAGCAGAGTAAAAATAGGAAATGAAAGCTACCAAGGAAGAGAGCCAGGGAGAGCTCAGTGGCATAGCACCTTCCTGGCAAGCGCAGGTCCTGAGTTCGATTCCTGATGCCAAGAAAGAAAGAAAAAAGAAAAAATTGGGAGGGGAAAAAGATAAAAGAAACTGAAAAAGAAAGAGACAAAAGGGGAGAAAACTCCCCAAAACTCAATGAAAGAAAGCTAAAAATAATACAAAATAGAAAAATCAAAAAATTGACCTGCACTCTTGCGAGCCGGTCGGTCACAGCTTTCTACGCCCGGCTGAGGGCCTCCGGGTCCCTCTGTTCCCGCCAGGCTACCAGCAAACCCGGGTGGGGGACACGATCAGCGGGCCGCCCGCCAGGCACGGTCTCCAGCGGGCTGCGGCTCTCGGGGTCCTCAGCCGTGGGGTCGCTGGCGCCCGCTCTCCGGGTGCTGCCCGCCTCCAGGTCAGGTCGGTGCTTCAGTCTCCGCGCCCCGCTCCCCGCTGCTCTGCGGCCCAGCTCGGCTCAGCTTCCCGCACTGCTGCTGTTGTTGACACGCACAGGTTTAACTCATAAGCTATTGTTTTTATAATTACCTTTTAAATACTGTTTTGTGCTTTTGCCCCTAAATTCCTTAAGAGCAGTTTCAGAGACCAGGCAGCATTCCGGAAGGAGCTCGGTTCCCGACCCTCCGCCTCCCCATTTGTAGTCGTAGTCAGTGGAGAGGAAGTGACGTACAGGAACAACCTGATTGGCTTCAGTTGGCATTTGCTTTATGTGGTCTCCCTCTGGGATTGGCTGATGATTTGATTGCAGTGACTGACAATTGGTTGACAGTCAGTTGCTTAGTTACTGAAGCACACACTTTAGTTAGGTTACAATTTGCCCATACATCAAGCTGGGTTGCAGTTCACTATTTAAGGGTGCAACACGACCAAATTTTATCATCCAAATACAAAAACAGACTTAGGCCAAACTTACCAACTAAATGATTTTAACATAACCATTTCAGTGGGTCTTTGGCACGTGTGATTCCCAAGTGATCACAATAAAGTGGTATCTTTAAATTATATTTATCATTACTTCCTTTTCATAGACAACTACAACTTTAAGACAATATCTGTGCGTCCTCTCATCCTGCTCTGTCTCAAGAATTTTGCCTTTGTCTCTCTTAGTTCACAGTATCAATCTATCACATTGACTATTAGAGTCTTTGTCATTTATCTTATTTTTCTGGTTTTCCCCAACATGAGTTCTTGTGTATGTGTGTGTGTGCAGTCAGTCATTTCCTTAGCGTTTTCTTCAGATGAATGAACGGCTGGTATAGAAAAATTTCTTCAACTTTTTCACATGAAGAAATATTTTACATCTATTTTTTAAATCATCCTCTACTTCATAAATCAAAGGACTTCTGAAGTTTATGAACAATTTAAGAAGTCCTTAATGAGGACAGAATGGTCCTGGCCGTCTCTCTACCCACTGATTTCCGCAGGAGGGCAGGAAGACGTGTTTCCTGTCTGGGAAATATGGAGTTTTTCTTTTTCGATAGAGACTCAGAAACCTGCAGGTATGAATAATGAAACTAGAAGTTTCTGCCAGGAGCAGCAGAAGATGCAATAAAGAAAACGTCTGCTTAGCCTGCATTGTGGAAAGAGCAGCTTGGCCCATTGGAAAAAAAGTTGTTCGAGGCAAATCAGAGAGTCTCAGGAGCCAGGCGTGGTGGCAAACACCTTTAATCCCAGCACTCGGGAGGCTGAGGCAGGAGGATCCTTGTGAGTTTGAAACCAGCCTGGGCTACAAAGTGAGTTCAAGTCCAGACTGAACTGCATAGTGAGATCCTGTCTCAAAAAATAGGGCCGGGAATTTAGCTAAGCACCTGCCTAGCAAGCACAAGGTTGTGAGTTTGATCCCCGGTACCAAAAAAAAGAGAGAGACAGAGAGAGAGTCTCTGATTATGGGGAAGGAGCCACACAAGCCGGCCTAAGACAGAAAAGGTGGGTACAGTAGTTTTTCTGCCGTCACCTCTGAATGCTTCCCAAGCACCATTTGGTTTTCCAAGTAGTTTTTCTCATTAAGAAAAGCTGTGTCTCAAAAAGGAATTCTTGTTCCACTGCCACTCAAAACTTGTTTGAATGCACTGTTCCCAAAAGACAGAGGAGAGAAGAGCTCTGAGAATGGAGGCGGACTTTTCCTTATCTGTCCCACGTGAATTCAGTAAGCCTTCGTAGGAAGAAAGAAAAGACAGTTTTCCAGAAAGAAAAGACAGAACCGGTACACTGAAAGGATCCAGAGAAAGGTGAAGGCTTCAGGATCCCTGGCAGACTGAGCTGAAGCTCTTGCCCCAAGACAAGTGGGCAGGTTTCTTTGGTATCCCCCACCCGTGACCTGTACGCTTCCTCTCTGTCCGCCAAGGTTGTGTTCGTCCTGTTCTAGGGCCTCCCGTCTGGGTTCCGAGTCGCACTGTAATTTTAACACAATCACATTCCCTCAGACCTGAAGGAAGAGCCCTAGGGTGTGTTTTTAATTACAAGGTACATTCAGCTTTCAGCTGTGAGCTGTGGAACATCGCGGTCCGAGTCACAGGCGAGTCCTGGGAGCAGCAGGGAGCATTCATCGTCCTGTGGAAGGCACTTCAGTGCCTTCTATCCCCAAATCTGCTCTCACCTCATCATGTGAATGAATATACAACATCTGCGCCATCGTTCTCAATCGCGCTCTCTGAAGGAAAGCTGTACAGCTCGATCTCTCGCTGTTATAGGTGTTTCATTAGGACTATCATTTAAAATACAGAAAGCAGGCGCACTCCAGGGTGCCACACATTAAACATTTTATCTCTTCTCTTTAAAACAATCAGAGCTAAATGTGTCTACAGATAATCCCTGCGTTCACTGGAGAGAGTAAATGCACACTCTTACGACTCGATCTTCCTCAATAATCCGTCTCATTAACATTTCCCTCTTCTCTTTCCCTTTTCCACATTTGGCCTAGTTTCTCCACCTTCTGAAATTCACCCGCGGCGCCTCAGTCCTGAGCAGCTTTGGCGGTGCCGCACCCGCGCGGGTTCGTCACCGAGGTTCGCCCCGCAGTCCCACGCTCAGCACCGACGAGGCCTGCGGTGGGATCTGCACCCGGAATCTGCGTCCTTGTGTGATTTCTAGGCTCTGCGTCGTGGGTGCGGAGGCTGGGCCGGTGCAGCGCTCCCTGCGGCCGCTGCCTCCCCTAGAGCGTGGCGGAGGCGGAAGCAGCGGTGCTGGGCCTGCTCGCCCCTCTGTGGAGCGATGGGGACGGGCTGCTTGCTGTCCGCCCCGCGCGGGACCGGCTTATTCTAGGCTCCAGGCCGCAGTCCCGCTCTGCACGGGCGTTCGCCTCCACGCTCAGGCGCAGTCGGCGGAGGAGGCCTCGCGGTCACGGGCGGCCGCGCAGCCCCGCTGCAGCCGAGCGGCGCGATCCCCGCCGCAGGAAGACGCCCTGGGCCCCCGGAAGCCCGGCCGCGGCCGCACCTCTGTCCGCGGCCGAGAGCAGCGGCCGACAGGAGCGGAGCCGGGCGGGGGCAGAGCCGCCGAGACCGAGCCGGGACAGGCCCGGCTGAAATCGTCCACCCTGCTCCAGTTTTTCTGCAACTCCGGCGCCCCCGCCCCAAGCTTGCGCTATCTCCCCGTCACCTGTTCCCCATTAAAATAGCTCAACGAGGCTTCCGATACACGGGACAGGGTTCTTCCTAATAGGAGCATTTAAGTTTTAAAGAATTAGTCTGCGTTTTCCTCTCCGTTCCCCTTTCCCCTCTTGACCGCCTGGTTCTGCCTTCGCGGTTTTTGCACGGAGTCCCCGCGGAAATCACAAACGCGCGCGCCCTGTTCGTACACAGACGGGAAGGCAGGCGGGGCAGAGCCCCTCCCGGGACCCGCGGGCCTCGCGCAGCCGCCGCGCCTCGGCCCCATCTGTTTGTAAATGCAGAGTTCTGATCCTAGATTTTTTTCAAGAGAAACCAGAAATATGAATTTTTATGAGAAATCCTTGATTTTGAATTGCCGACTCAAACTGTGTTTTCAAATGTAGTAGAATCCCATCCTCAGAGGAAAGCTCTATGAACTGCTTGAAACATCTACTTATTTTCATGGTGTCGGGGACTTGAACCCGAAGCCTCACACGTTCTCGGCCGCGCCCCGCCGCTGGGCCCGTCCCCAGTCTGGGATCCCGGCAGCCCAGCGCCGGCCGCGTCGCTCTGGAACTTAGAACGAAGAATCGCCGGCCTTTTGTAGACCCGGTGAATCAGAATTGTGTTTTCACAATGTCCCCAAGTAGTTTGTTTGCATTAAGATGGACAAGTGCTGTATTAATTCACTTGTTATAAACTTGACCTGCATGTAGGAAGCACCTGAGGCACTTTAAAAACGCTGATGTCTGGGGTCCCCGCCCAGAGGTTCTGGTTTATTGCATCTGAAATGCAGCCAAACTATGGTTGGGTGTTTTTAAAAATCTCTCCAGAGTTTGACTGCAACATGCAGCAGCCGTCAGGAGTGAGACCACCGCCCCCCGCTGTCCCCTAGGCAGAGCCGGAACTGTTCATTCGGACCTCCCCGCCGGGGCTCCTGGGGACACCCAGTCTGCAGTCTCCGGCTTTCGAGGGAGTCCTAGGCCCGTGCCGTGAGGCCATGTTTGCAGTAGGTAGCGATCACGTTCCTCGCGGAGGGCTGGTACACGGACAGCACACATCTTAACCCTCTTCACGCTCCCTCCTCCCTGCCCCACATGCACTCTTTCCCTTCCCATGTGTGGAGGATCTAGCTCCCTATTTTGTAGCATCTATCTTTATTTGGTTCCTTAATTTATTTATACGTTGGGTTTCTCGTATGAGAGAAACCCTCTCATATTTAAGATAGAGTGCCTGATTTATTCCATTTAACATTATGATCTCAAAGTACATGCATTTTCTTATAAATGACTGAAATCTCTCCTTCTTTATGGCTGAATAGTACTCCATTATGTATAAATACATTTTTATCCAGTCATCTGTTAGATCCACAAATATCAAAAAACAGTTGGAAGTGGGTACAAGAGAAGAAAAATGAGTGTTTCAAAATTCTTAAAAATTTAATGATCTTAAACTAGAAAACAAAACTTTCTTAACTGTCACAAAGAAATCCTAGGATGAGCATCTTGGAAAAGTGAACTATGAAGCCAACGACTGTAAACACACAGGGCTGAGACCTGCCTTTTAAATGACCTCGGCCGTCTGAAAACCCCAGTCCTTTGCAAATGTGGTCAAATGAGAAAGGGGAGAGAAAAAAAAACCCAAAATAATCAAGGTTGAATCTTGAGGAAGAGGACCTCTTATATTAGAGTGCAGGAAAAATCTTTTTTAAATTTTAACATCTAACTATGTCTCTCCGATCATTGCTTCTGCAGTCCATCAGTCAGCCAAGCTGCAGACCTCCGTCTGTGTGTGTGAATAACATTCTCCCAATGGGACGAGCTGCAAACGGAAACCAACCCACAGAGGCCGGGGGTGCCCGCCTGAGTTCCCGAGATCCTGAGCTCGATTCCCGGTACCGAAGGGAAAAGAAATAGCCCACAATTCTTCACCCTTCCTGTACCCCAGCCCCTGCGACCTGACGCCTCCACCCTCAGCAGATAACCTACTGCCCCGCCCTTGAGTCTGGCCGGCAGGGTGACTTCCTGTAACCAATAAAGCGGCTGTAAGTGACATTGTGCCCGTCTCAAGCCTGCGCTGCCAGAGACCTGGAGCACTGCTTCCCGCTTCCTGCACCGCTGCTTCTGAAGGTGACAACGGGATCAGGTGACCGAGAGGAGAATCCAGGCCTCCCCAGACCACTGGAGAGCCAGGAGATTCTCAACAGCTGAGAAAGCTCAGCCCGTAGCAGCAGTCACCTGCCCGATCCAGGCGACCACAGCTCCTCGAGCAGAGGGCTGACCCGCAGCCCGCAGCCCCGCGACGCCCACGGACCGGCTCTGCATTGCAGGATCAGCTACAGCAGCAGCTGAGTGGCGTGTCCAGCCTAAAGGCGTTCAGCCTGGATGTTAACGCTGCAAAGGGAGAGACTCCAAAGAGATAAACAACTAGAACACGGCCAAGCTAAACTGGAATACCAAGGAAAGAATGACAAAGTCCTCTCGTGGATTTTGTGCTTCCATCGGGCCACCCTGGGACTCCAGTGTCACTTGTTAGGTGAAAGAGCTAAGCATAAATCTGGTAAATTAGCTTAACGTGGTGCATAATCAGAGGATGCCCCCGCCAGTGATTCCTTCCCTACTACCTCTGCAGTGCCTCTTCTGTTACTGAGAGTTACTGAGCATTCTGATTGGAAGACTAAATGTAAATATGAATAATAGTCGTGTACTGAATCATGCCAAGTGCTGTACCTTGAATCTTGTATGTCCCCAGAGGATCCTGTGTTTTGGGCTTGGTCTCCAGTTCATGGTACCCTTTGGAGGCGGCAGAACCTTTAGGAGCGGGGGAAGTTAGGTCACCGGGGTGCGCCCTGGAGGGGATGGTGCTGCTCCAGCCCCTTGCCCCCTCTGTTCTCACTTCCGCATCCCTGTGAGGACAGCGGCTTTGCTCTGCCATGGGCTCCTGCCACGATGCGCTGCCTCCCTTCG
>RJWM01041754.1:0-14870 GCA_004363535.1 Dasyprocta punctata | reverse complement strand
GAGCCGCATCCCTGAGGAAAAATAAAGTCTCCAAGCTCGGGTCTGCAACCCAGGCCCTGAAGTCGGGCAGAAAATGGCCCCTCTGTAATGCAAGCCCAGCCCGGCCGTCAGAGGACGGTAATTTTAATGTTCTCCGAATCTTGCAAAATGTGCATCCAATTAACCACTCCTGAAGGCCTTATTTATAAAATAATACTTCTGTGGTCGAGTTGCACTTTTTTCCATTCGTCTCTGGTGCACAGGGCTCAGGTTGCAGATTGGGCCTGTGATTAATAGAGACAAACACTGGATTTTCTGCTGGCATCCACGGGCCGGGTGGAGTCTGGCCAGAGCGGATTTCCACGGGGCGCTGGAGCCCTGAGAGTCCTCCCCTGAGGGGCTCGGGCTGAGGAGGAGAGGGGAAGCCACCCGTCTCGGTTGGGAGCAGGTACGGAGGCCCAGGCTTGGAGCCTGGCTGACCGGAAGGCACGGCCTGGGAAGTTCCGTGGAGGGGCGAGGCCCAGCCCCCGGCCCACTGGAGAGGCTGAGTGGACATCCGGCAGCAGAGGGCCGTGCGGGGCATTTGGAATACAGAGCTGGTGACAGTTGGGTACAGAAGGACACAAGGTTTTCCTCCAGAGAGCCAGAGAATAATTGCTTCCAGCTTTGCAGGCCAGATGGTCTCTGTCGCATCCACGCAGCCTTGCCAAGGCAGCCGGGGCAGTGTGCATAACAGAGGGGCCGGGCTGTTCCAATAAAACTTTATTTACAAAGACGGGCAGTCGGCTGGACTTGGCCCAAGGGCTCCGGCTTGCAAGCCCAGTTTCGTCCAAATGGGGACTGAGACACACGGCACTGAAGCAAGATGTCCTCTTTCCCCAGGGGCTGTATAAATTCTCTGGGTCATGGCGGGCATGACTTTTGGCCTACTATCTAAGGTGGGCAAGGAATGTAACTCGGAGGCTGATTTTTATTTATTTATTTGTTTGCAAGCCTTCTGTGCCGGCAGCAGAAACCTGACCTTAGATCTTTGGGCTCTTCTTCTACCTGGAGCAGTGCTCCGGGGGCCCCAGATGGTCCCAAGTGTGGAGTTGTGATCTCCTGAGACCCGGAGCTGAGAACTTTATTGAGGCCGATGACTGCTGCCCTACAGAAGGGGCAGCGGTGACCCACAGTGAGTGGCTGGGGATGTAAGCCGTTACGCTGGTGATGAGGCTTTGTGGCAGTGAGAGAACCACAGCAAGCAGTGCTTCTTCTTCCCCTGCACTGGGCAGCTGGGGAGACTCCAGGTGGGACCCTTGGCCTTCATGAGGGGCCTAAGCACGGGGTCCCTTGCAGAGGTGGCTGCGATGCGGGGTGGGGGTGTCAAGCGCTGGCTCGCTGCGACTCAGAAGTTCTTGGGAGGCTCTGCCTGAGGCCAGGGGAAGGCAGGCAGCACCCCAGCCGCTGTCACCAGCTCCCCAGGTGACTCAGCAGGCTAAGATCTGAGCACCAGGGCTTGGGCTGTGGCACCTGACTGGGGCTCCCGACCCACTCTGCACCCCAGGACCAGAATCCCTCTGGGGATAAGGACGAGGTATTTTTAAAACCCAGGGGCCTCACAGCACACCGGACATGCCCGAGTCCTCCCTGTGCTGACCGGTGGACATAGCCGCGGCCACAGAACCCCGCGCCCTGCTGCGGTCTCTCAGGTGCCTGACCATCCATTCCAGCGGGGGTTAGCTGGGGAGAGGAAGGGAGCTGCTGTAGGCCCCTGGGGCTCAGTCTCAGGGGTTCTGCGGAAGATGTAGGAAGCCCCCGGAAGTGACAGCACCCAGCTGCATGCACCTCCCACCAATGATCACCAGGGGCGCTACTTCCAGATAGTCTTAACCGTCCCCTCCCCCTGCCGGAACTGCGGGGACACTTTGCTCCCAGGTCCTGCACTGAGAGCTCTGGGGCCACAGCATCAGCCGCCACCCAGGTTCCCTGCATTAACTCTGCCGCCACTGCCCTGGGGCTTTTAAGCATGTGTGCTTCCTTCTCTGCTGTGGCCGCAGAGAAGCCTCAGAATGGGTGTCCTGGGTCCTGCGAGCTTTCCTGGTCATTGGACTTCTATTATCGCCAGTCCTCAGCGTCTGCTCTGAAGGGACTTGCAATAATAGCTTTTTATGGAGCTGCATCTTACAGATTTTTGAAAGCCCACCGTGGGTTCAGAAAGCGTCCTGCAGGGCCACGCAGTGGCCCCGGGCGAGGAGGAGGCCACATCTCCCTCTCGGCTCCTGTGTCGTGGTGAAGTGAAATTCGGCGAAGGGCGAGGAGGCTTGGCACAGTGGCTGGGAGCCCTCTGCAAGGTAAAGGGGTGCAGGGAAAGCAGGAGGGGTGGCGGGGTGAAGTGCATAGAGCCCCCCAAACACAATGTCGGGTGTTTGGGTTTATTTTCTGGTGGGAGTAACTGTGACCCCATAAAACTGCCAGTTTCTCTTTAGACCTTGGGGCACATTCTACCCTAAGGGGGATAATCAAAAGAGAGGGAGGGCAATGGAAACAACTTTGGGGTCACAGGTGACCCCCAAGCCTTGCCTTAGGGGATGCAAAGTAATCCTGTGCCCTGGGCGACAGGCCGGTAGCTCCTGGTGTCAGGAATCTGGCCTCGGACCACCTGCCTCTACCGTCCCAGGGCAAAGCCTGGTTCCTCCCTCCTGCCCTGCCGCGGAGGAGCTGACCCCTTACTGCTCCAGGGGAAGAGCTGACTGGGTACCCAGGAAGCCCTGCCCGCACAATCCTCATTGCCAGGAGACCTGCAGGCGCTTGGTGGTCTCTTGCCCTGGCAGGTCGGCCTTTCCTTCTGATAGTCCCGACTTGCATGAGGACAAGCTCGCTGGGCCCTGAGTCTCCCAAATCCTAATTGCTCTGCTGATCATTTATCCATTCTACCAACAGATAACTCATTACTTATTGAGTATGTACTATTTGCCCAACTTTTGGCCAGTTCCACAGGACAGAAGGAAGCAGGGGACCCCTCTGCATGGCAGTAGCTTCTTGAGGTGCAAGCTCAAAGCACTCGTGCATCAGGGATAGGTTTTGTCTTAGGAGAGTGGTCAGGGAAGATGACTGCCCTGCTTGCCCGGGATCTGGGGCAGGGGCCCCTGAGGGGTCAGGTGAATTTGCTGGGTGTCAGTCTCCCAGGACAACTCTAGGATGATGAACAGGGAGGAGAGGGATGAGGAACGAGGAGGCCACACAGAGGCAGAAGCCAGACCACGGAAACTCATAAATCCCAGGGAGAGGCGGGGAAGGGCGGACCCTGGAGAGCGCGTGCTCTGCGAAGACAGCTGTGCCGCGACCCACTTCCAAACCCAGCCGCTGGCGCTTCATTCTGCAAGTGCAGCTGGTTCTCCGCAGCCAAGGGGTTCACATCCTTGAGCTTTGAATCCACAACTCACCATAAATTGAAAAGCAATCAACCACAACAGCCACAACATAGAAACATTTGGGGGGAAATTGCATCTGTACCCAACCGTCATCCTTCCGTAAACAATGCAATAGGAAGACTATTTATGTGACAGTTACACTGTATCAGCCATTATAAGTCATCTAGACATGATTCAAAAAGCACATGAGAGGCTGTGGGTGGATTCTAGCAAATACGATGCCATTTCCTATCAGGGACATCTGCAGAATTTCGTGTCCTCAGGGGCTCCAGAACTTACCCGCCATGGGTACGGAGGGATGACTAGACTTACTGAGCAGTGACTAAGTGCCAGACACGTGACAGAGAAAACCCTGCTCTCACGGAGTTTCCACAGCACACTGGTGACCTTTGTCCGTTCCTCTGTCCGATTGGCATTTGGAGCTGGATTGTTCCCTGAGGAGGGGGCTGTCCTGGGCTTGCAGGATGGGTACCAGCACCCCAGCCTCTGCCCGCTAGGTGCTAGGAGCACCTGTGCCCCAAGCTGTGACGAACTGAAGTGTCCCACAGGTTCTCATCCCTCGGGAGGTGCCGTCGCCTGGCAGAGAACTGAACACGTCCAGGGGTAACATGGGCGCAGCAATGACCTTCCTCTGCGGACACGGACATTGAGGACAGCCCACGTGTGTACAGCGCTGCACTCATGGGCCGCACCCCCAGGACGTGGTCACCCTCGGGGCTGTCCCTCAGCCTGCTGTGTGTGTGGACCACAGGCTCTGCGGTCACTAGCTCAAGCAGCAGCACACTAGGCTCGCTCCTGCTAGTGTCCCCTTATAAACACCTCCGAGTTTAACTGTTCCATGCTTGGACCTGAGTGGGAACTGGATTTCCTTGGCAGGGTAGATCGTGGTCTTTGGAGTGTGAATGGCCATCAGGAATTGCTCTGGAGAAACTCCTTGCTGCTAACCTCAGATGCTCAAGGTAATGGAAAGACGAAGTAAACATGAGGAGGCTGACTTAAGACAATCAGCTCACAAAAGACTTAGGGCAATTCGGTTTCCATCAGAAACCCTCCTTTACTCCTTCTACAAAACGAAGCGTGTAGCCACGTTCACAGTCAGAAAATACATGGCACACTGATTTCCCCTGCACCTTTCTGGGTCCACGGCAGACATTACTAATCAATCACAGTGACACTTCACCCCACCCAGTCTAGATTCAATTTCAGTCACTGTCCAGTGCAGTGACCCAAGCAGCTGTCACTATTTAAAGTAAGGGATTCCGCCAGGATTCTCTTCTGCAGCCCTGTGTAATCCCTTGGCATTTGAGGAAACTGTGAGCTCTGGAGCAGCCTGTCCAGAGCGGGAAGAAGGTAAACCAGGCTGTGGAATTTCAGAAAGTTCCTTCCCAAAGTGGAGCACCTCAGCTCCGGGACCTGCCCAGAGACAGCCGCAGGCAGCTTCTCCCGGGTGCGAGACCCTCCCACTTGTACCCCACTTCTTTTTTTTTTTTTTTTTTTTTTGCGGCACCGGGGATTGAACTCACAGCCTTGCGCCTGCCAGGGCAGGCGCTTAAGCCACTGAGCCAAACTCCCGGCCCTGGTTTTTTTTTTGAGGCAGGGTCGCACTATGTAGCTCAGGTCGGCCTTGCGCCGCGTTGTAGCCCAAGCCGGCCTCGAACTCACAATGCTCCGCCTACCTCAGCCTCCTGAGTGCTGGGATTAAAGACGTGCGCCACCACACCCGGCTTGTACCCCACTTCTAAATTACATGTTTCTAATTTCCGTTCTTCCCCTTCAGGTGGCTACGGTTGAGAACGGGGGAGGGCTATTAACTTTTACAACCATGGAATACAAATACTGTTTCTCTTGGAGGGTGTCCTCATTCCCAAGGCTGTTTCCCTGAGATCTGACCGCTCACAGCAATTGTGGGGTGTCCTGCACTGTGTTCCTGAAGCCCACGGAGCCCAGTGGACAGCCGCTCCCTCCCAAGTGTTCACACATTTTGGGAGTGGCCTCCCCGCCCCCAAGCCACTGTGGCACCCCGAGGTTCCCTCCTCCCCTCTGTTTGGCCACCCCATTTAAATTGGCTTCCAGGCTCTTCCCTCCCAGGTCCAGCTGCTGACCTGGGCAGAACTGGCCTCACTTCTGGTTCACTTCTGGGTGTGTGTAGTTTAAACATTTCTGCCTATGTTTTTCTACATTTGCTACAACCATTAGAGTGTTTTAGCAAGTGCTAATGTTAGAATATCAAATGTGTCTGAATGTAAGATTTAAAGAAATTGAGCTTGCTAGTTGTGAGATCTTAGTTAAGGAATGGGCATTTATGGAATATAATTCAGTGGAATTCCCCAATATGGCCATGACAGGCGCAGGCTATCAGGATAAGCTGTCAGCTGAGTGACCTTAGTAAAGCACGGAACCTCTCTGAGCCTCACTTTCATATAAAAAACGAGGACAACAGCGGTTTGTGTGGCGAGGTCTGCTAATGCCCTCTCACTATGTATTTCCCTTGCAAAAAGAAAAAGATAAAAGGAAAAAAAACTCAACCTGAATGTTTTGGAAATTGTGAACCTCTGGAATTAAAACTATTTTGCAGTTTTTCACACACCTTGGTCACATGACCTGATCTTGATCTTGGTAACAGGAGAATAAAGTGACATACGCTTGCAATTTCCACAAAGTGTCCTTAAGGGGAGAGAGGAGAAATGCCCACATTTGTTGCTTCTTCCTCTTTTGCTGGTTGGACTTTTTTTGGATAATGGCTGGATCTCCACTGGCCATTTTGGATTATGGAGGCAGGAAGGGGGCAGTGGCCACATATGGTGAGTGAGTGATGAAGCGGTCCTTCCCTCTGAACTTTTAAATTTTCTTTAAGCCATTGATAGTTGGGGTTTTCTGTCCTGCACACTGGACTTGATCACAACTGATAAGCTCACCTCCAAAGGCTGTAGAGATTAAATGGGATAACAGCTTTAAAATACTAAGAACCTGGTTAGGAATTGGTTAATTTTTCCTATTAGTCTAGTAAGCTGAAGGACACATTTGAGCTGCCCCATTTCTTGCAGGAAAAACCCAAGCCAAACTGTGTGGGGGGTGGGAGTCTGGGATGTTCGATGTCTGCCCAGACACAAGCCCCCCGGACCTGGATCCCCTATTCCCTGCTCCAGGAGCCCGCTGAGCTTGCCAGGTAAAACCCAGAATGCACAGCGAGTATCAATATTCTCGAGTATCGCGTGGGACATATTCACAGCAGGTCATCGTCTGTCACTGGCCTGCGGTTCCCATTTAGCGGGGTGTCCTGCGTTTCGTCTACTAAGTCTGACGACCCCAGGCCCCGTGTCTCTCACCTTCACTGAAGAGGGCAGCACAGCGAAGCCTCTGGGAACCTGGAGGACCGCGGTGGGGACTGCTTCCTGGACCTGGTATTTGGTGCTGCCTCATGGTGAGCTGGCTGAGGACCACTGGGAACTCTTCCTGGGTGCTGGGGAGACCTAAGTCCTGCACTATGGTCCTCGGTCCACCCGGAGCACCACGGGCTTTGCCCTGGACTGGATAGCAGAGCCTGAGCCAACCCTGCAGTGGAGTCTGAAGCCCTGGCTGGAACAGAAGTGAGGTCCCCTTTGCAGCCCGCTGGAGTGGGAAAGACCTCGTTGGAAGCAGCTCACACACGCCAGGCCTGCGGTCAGCAGACCAGTGACCCATCTCCAGTTCTTGTGCCCAGCATGGGCCGCAGTGCCAGGGGGAGTGAATCTGGGGAGCAGCAGGGCAGAGGGGTGAGGAGCCCCTGCTTACACAGCCGGCGGGTGAGGAGGCCAGGAGGGAGGGACAGGGTGTCCCACAATCACAGAGTTTAACCTCCAGGTTGTCAGTGACTGCATTTCCCCTGGGAGGGCAGGTCATCCCTTCCTGGCAGGGGCCAGGGCCTTCCTGCTCAGGGCGTCACCTCCGCTGCGGGGGGGCTCTCAGGAGCAGGCAGCTCTGTCAAACGTGGGCGCCTGGGCTGGCCCAGTGGGGCCACCCATCACCCTGTCAGCACCCCCACCCACAGCCTGACACCGTCACACACCGTGAGCACCAGCAGTCCAGGTGACACCGCCACCCTCACCAACCCCACAGACGGTGCCTCCGTTATCGCCAGCAGTGGGGTCTCACCGGAAACACCCCAACACCCCTGCTGCCTGCTCAGCAATGACCAGAACAGTGCGCCCAGAGCTCGGCCACCGAGGTGCTTCCCACGTCTAAACTCACGCCAGCCACACTTCACAGACAGGAAACTGAGCCGCAGCAGCTCGGGGGTCCTAAGATGCCAGCGGGGCCCTGCCTGGGTGTCCCTCAAGCAGCGTCCACATGTGGCCCCCTCAGGAAGCAGCCCGGGGTCCGAGGACAGTGGCAGCGTGTCCCACACCAGCGCTGTGCCTGGGCCATGGTTCTGGGGGGAGGCACAAGGGGACAGGGTGTCCTTGGGGCTTGGCCCACCTGGGACCGCGGCCCCCCGGGCACAGGTCCGAGAAGTGCCCCAGGCCTCGTCCTCTGCCGGCCCTGGTTCAGGAATGCCTCCCGGGGTCGCAGAGCAGAGTGGTCCCGCCCCTCCCTCCTCGCCTCCCTCCCTGCAGGGTCCTTGGCTGCCCTCAGATGTGGCGTCCACTGCTCCGGCCTGGCTCTGGTGCCGCTGTGTCTCTGCTGACCTGTGGGTCCTCGCAGTCCTCCTCACAGTCCTCCCCGCATCGGGCCTGCAGGGTGGGCGGTCTCAGGTGCCGTGAAGCCCACGTCCCCCATGGACCCCAGGCCAGCTCCCAGCACAGTGCTCTCCAGCACTGAGATGGCTCAGGCTCAGCCGCCCGGCTGCTGGGCTGCTTGGAGAGGCCCCTGCTGGCCACCCGTGCCCCCACACACAGGCCAGGGCAGGCCAGGGCAGGCCAGGGAGGCGTTCCCTGAGCTGTCGCCCTGTGCCAAGCCTGGCTCTAGAGCTCCGCATTGACCATCTCATGGTCGCCTGGGGCTCCATCATTGCTGCTGTGGATCTGGGGAAACTGAGGACCAGCATGGCCCTCGGTAGGGGAGCAAATCTACACCCACACTGTGCCCTGTGGCTCATCCAGGCCCCTTAAAACAGAGGGTGAAGGCTGGGGCGGACCCGATGGTGAGACTTGGCTCTGTGACCTCCTCACTGCAGGGCTGGGCAAGTGGCCTCGCCTCTCTTGGCCTCAGTTTCCCCCTCTGTAAAAGGAAGTTTAAGTGTGTGCCTTGGTGGACGTGGAGAAAGCAGCATCCTTGTGCACTGCTGGCTGGAAAGCAAAACGGTGCTGCTCAGTGGAAATCAGCGTGGCGGTGCCTTGAAAAATAAAATGGTCACCCCCATAGGATTGCATGGCTCCATCCCCGGCTGTTTTCCCAGGAGAGCCAGAAGCAGGGGCTCGAGGAGATGTCTGTAGATCCATGGTCACAGTGGCACCGTCCCCAGAGCTGACACTCAGGGGTCACCTGCGTGTCCTGCTATGGGTGAAGGGACAAGCAAAGTCCCGTCCATCCCTGAGTGGGTGATGACAGCCTCGAGTGGGCTGCAGCGGGTGAGGAGGAGCTGGCGTTGAATGGGGATGGAGTTCCGGTTCTGCAGGATGCAAAGAGTTCAGGAGGCGGGTGGCGGGCTGGTGCCCGGCGGCGTGAGGTATTCAATGCCAGGGGATGGTACTCAGGCGCGGTGAGGAAGGTGAATTCCGTGGAGCAATCACACAGACCTCAGGGAGACCAGCAGCACAGCCCCGCACGGCCACGGCCGGACGGTAAGCGAGGTCCGGGGCTGGAAGGCCCAGGTGGGTAGGAGCGCACGGCGATGCGCACTGCGGTGGCCTGGTCACGGCGGTGAGGGTGAGACTCAGCTTCTGTTGCGCAGTCCAGGGCGGTGGTGAGCAGCAGGAGCTGCTTGTGTGCCAAGCAGAGCCCCGCCCTCCAGCTGGGTGACCCGGCGCAGCTCTGGGTTTCCCCCTCCTGCCCTGCCCTGCTTTCCGGGTGTGTCTGGTCCTAAAGCGGGGCTGGAGCACTCAAGTTCCCTCTGCTGGGCTGGGCGTGGCTCTCCCGGGCCTCCACGTCCGAATCCACACCTTGTGACCACATCCCGTGGCACCTTGCATCTGTGGCCTCCTGCCATTCTCATGCACAGTGACACGGGCTTCATCCACCTGGCCAAGCCACAGAGCAGTCAGCGGGAGGTGGGGACTGGAACCCGGGAGTCCGATGCCAGAGGCCAGCTTGGTGACAGCCACGCCTGGGGGCGCCAAGGACGTGGCTGAGATCCCCAGCCCCACCCAGGCCTTCTCGGCGCCCCCGGTAGCTCCCTGAGCGGCCCCCTCCTGCCTTGCTGAAGGAGCACGGTCTGTTTCCCAAGCTGCCGCCTCACAGCTGCCAGCGCAGGCGCTGTGTGGACTGGGACTGGGCGGGGACACTGAGTCCCAGTGCTGCGCTGGCCTCACCCTGGCGGCCTCGGCCCTGAGCAGCTGGGGGCTGGCGCTGGGCTTTGGGAGCCTCATGCACTCATTAAGCTGAGTTGAACTGCAGGTCAGATTTGACTGCAAAGCTAGAAACAGCCTCGCTGGTCGGCCCGGCCTGGAAACCGGCTTTGCAAAAGGTGACTGGGACTTCGCTGGCCAGAGCCACAAGGGTGTCCATGACCCGGTGATTGGCAGAGGAGACCCTGGCTCCATGGAGATGTGCAGCAAGCTGGGAGGTAGGAGTCTGGCAGGACCCTGGGGAAGCTTTGCTGGTGCAGAGGTCCTAGGTGGGGACAGGGCCCAGGGAGATGTCCCCAGGAGAAGCTGGCATCCCGGGGAGGGCGGCAACCCCTGCAGACTAGAGGTGCAGACAGGAAGCGCCTGGGCAGTTTTCTGCCCTCATCACCCTTGGGGTGGGTTTTTAAGTAGCCAGTTTCCCGCCCACTGGAGTGACAGCACTGTTCCTCCTGGTGACAGGGACAGGAGGCCTCCGGTGCCCTCCTGGGATCTATGTTGGCCTTGTCCCCTGCCCTGGGTCCCAGAGGGTGGTAGAAGAGGTGCTGTTCCCCTTCTACTCCTGGTCTCAGTTTCCTCTCTGTCAAGTGGGAGTTAAGAGCAGTGTCTTGGCAAATTGGAGGCCCCGGACCCCATGCCTCCACCCAGCTGGCCTCGGAGGATGAGTGGCAGGGGTGCGGCAGCCCTGCTACCCCCGACCACAGCTAGACAGCACCGTCTGCGTGAGCAAGGCCGTTTTAGCTGAGCTGACTCTCAACCTCTCTTTCAGGCTGATCGCAGACACAAGTTCAAGCCTGGAACTGACCAGTGGACACCACCCTGGGCCAGCAAAAATTTAGCCACAAGAAATGATGGGTAATCTCAGTACTTGAGAGGCTGAGGCAGGAGGCTTGTCACAAGCTTGAGACCAGTCTGGGTTACATAGTGAGTTCAAGGCCTGAACTAGGTAGCAAGACCCTGTATTAAAAAACAAAACAGAGAGAAATGATGGGTTTCTGGATTGTGGCTGGCATTAAGTTTCAGGGCAGTTTGCTATGGGGTCGTGTGATACACACCTCCCTGCTTCCTGCTGTGAACCCCCAGTCCCAGGCTGGTCCCACGGCCCAGCTCCGCCTTGCCCCACCCCAGCCCCCAGCACTGGGCTGGTACCCGGGCGGCCTTTGCTGAGCCTACGTGAGTGGGTTAATTAAGTCGGTACTTACTTGGTTTGCTGTTGGCTGCACACTACTCTGGGCTGTGAGCTCCGTGAGGGGCCCCCGGCTCCCTTTCCACTGGACGTGCAATGTGCAGGTCTGGTGCTGTGCACAGTAACTGCTTCACGAACACTGGCTGGGTGGGCAGATGGGTGTCTGCACCATGCTTGGGGGGTGACCGGGGGCGGCAGAAAGCAGTCTGTGCTTATTTCTGTGGGGCCCTGGGCAGATAACACGGCACTTGGCTCCCACACACCCCAAGTCCCATCCGCAAGGCATAGCACATTTTCACAGACCTGGCCTGCCCGCAAGGCATAGCACATTTTCACAGACCTGGCCTGGCAGGGGGGGACGGGGCGGGGGAATAAATGGGTGACTTCCGTGGTGGCAGCATCACAGCCTCCAAAGGATGGGGTAAACACGTCACCTTGCACGGCCAAGAGCCTTGAAGGCGGGATGTAGCTGAGCAGGTCTGGCCGCGGGGAGATGGCCCTGGGCTGATCGGTGCCCCGATGTGACCACAAGCCCTTGTAGGGAGGAAGCAGGAAGAGAAGAATCGCAAGATGCCGCACCGTTGGTGTTAAAGACGGAGGCTGGGGCCCGAAGCCCAGGAGCACAGGGGCCTCCGGGGGCCGGGGAGGGCAGGAGGCAGCGCGTGGCACTGGCCCGCCGGGCTTCTGGACCAGCAGCCCGAGGCTGTGTCTGTGGCGGCAGCAGGGCTTTCCTCGCCCCTCCCCAAGGGTCCCGCCCCCGCACTGCGCTGCACGGGGAACCTGGGACGTCCCAGGGCGGCAGGCGTCGGGGAAGCGGTTCCTGGACACCCTTGGGGAAGCCAGCAGAGACTCAGCCGGCCGGCCGTGTGGGACCCCAGGGTGACACTGTGGGGGAGGCGGACCACCTCGGCCTAGGGCTGTGAGGTGCAAGTCAGACTGTAACGGACTTTTAGTAAACATTTCTCCCTGCCTGGCATTCGTTCCGCTCATTTAGAAACAACTGCATGCTTTTCTTGGGGTAAGCACCCTCCCCCAGATCCACAAGGCGCCTGACTCCCAGCGATGGTACAATGACACTGCCTCAGCCAATCAGTGACTTCCGCCCCTCTGACCGCAGGGATTGGGTCAGGGGTGAGCAAGTGACCCGCTCTTGTCCAATCAGGATGTGCGTCGGCCCTGCTATCTCTCCCTGCTGTCGTGCCTCAGCCCTTCCCGCTGAGGCTGAGGACCTTGGGCTGGAAGAAGGAGGCTGCTGGGGCCTGGCCACCCTGCCATCCCCACGGGAGTCTGTGTGAGGAGGGAGGCTTCCTGTGTGTTGGAGAAACCAAGGTCCAGAGAGGCCATGACACTTGCGTGACGTCACACTGGAGTCAGGGCTGGACCCAAGGGCAGAGTCCCAGTGTCGAGTTCCTGCTCCGGCCCTGGGGTCCATAGTGCCCGGCCGCCTCGTCCCTGCCCCCAAACACCCCCTCCAGGAGCAAGCGAGCGACCCTAAGCCCAGCTCCTTGGTTGGGTTCATGCATGAGCTCCAGAAAGGACCGAGTTCTGACCCAAGAGCCCCTGAGGGGCCGGAAGCCGCAGGCGTGAATGACAGTTTGCCTCTGCACCCCGGGGCCTGTCGCTTCCTGGTCACGGGCATTCTGTTCTCCAACCTCATTTCCTTCTAAACCACTGGTGACGCTTCCATTCCCCCCATGGGTTCAGCGACTTGGCAGATGTGTCCCTAGCACGTGCAACACAGCAGGCGGGGACCCCGGGATCGGGACGGTCAGAGTCCGGTCAGAGTCCCCCCGCCTTCCTGGGGCCCCAGAAGCACCTGCAGTGGGACAAGGCGCAGGTGACCAAGTGTCAGGAGGTGGCTGACGATGTCTTTTCCTTACGGAGATGGTCACAGGACTGCGGGTGTTTGTCACGACACACGGACCTGTGCGCTCACTCTCGGCAAATCTCCCTGAGAGTCCGTGACATTGAACTGGCTCAGGAAACGCAGACCAGCTTTGCCTGCCGCTCTGGTGGTCGGGCTTCGTTTTGCAAGTCAATGGGGTTAAAAAAACGTTACATACTACAGCAGCAGACCCGTGGAAATGAGCCATCGTTTCTGAGACGGAGCAGGTGTCAAGGGCTTCACACCAGCTGGGGACCAAGTCCAGGGCACTGGCTGTTGTCGCGGGGGCTTCCGAGCTGTGGCTCCAGCTGTTGGGGGTTCTTGGCATACGGTCCCTTCCCTGGGCTGAGATCACTGAGCGCTGACGGCTGCTCGCAGCCCAGCATGGTCAGTGCGGTGTCTCCAGAGCCTACTGAGGACGGAGGGCGAGGGAGAAAGGGCAGCCCCGCTGCTCCCCAAACTCAGGGCTGTCAGCAAAGCCAGTCTGGGGAAGGGGTGCACAGCTGCGCACCCACACTGCCCCTCACGCCTTCTCCTGGCCCGGGGTCCGATGCTTGCTCCATGCAGGAACCCCAGGAAGGCAGGGACCGTGGCTGGGCATCTCCTCGTTGTCCCTGCTGGCTGACCCCTCCAAGGAGGCCGGGAGTGATCGCCGGGGACTGAAGTGTGGAGCTTCCATTCCTGAGATGCAAGGGAGGCTTCGTGATGAGTCTGTGAGACGCATCTGGTCACTGGGGGCAGAGGTGAGGGTGGCGGGGTCCTCGCTGCAGAGAGGATGTGGAGCACCAGCTAGAAGAGCCAGCCTGGTTGGGGCTGGGGAAGCAGAATCCAGGAAGAGGGAGGTCCGTGTAAAGGGCCTGGGGCAGGCACAGGCCTGGCATGTGTCAGGCCCCTTGGCCCGGTCTCGGGTGAGTCCTGCCCAGGAAGGCAGGTGGGTGGTGAGAACTTGTTTCTGAGCAGAGGCTTACATCCCAGTGCTGCAGCCTCTCCTGCCACCCCTGCACCCTGCTGCCTGGGGAAACAGCACGAGTGCCATCGCTGGAGGATTTGTTTCCTTTTCTCTAAGAACACGAAAAGCTGACAAGCGAGAATAGGCCTCCCTGTGTGCCGGGGTGTACACATGTCTGTGCGTATCTGTGAAGGGATCGCCTGCCCGGGAACTGTGAGGCCCAGGATTTGGTCACAGATTAAATAGATGACTTGACACACGGGCGTGATGGGCGCCCATATTTGCCAAGTTAGAAAAAATATATATATATGTATTTGGGGTAATCCTGGATTTACACGGTGCAGTCCTGGTGGTGTCACCTTACCCCCTTTGCTATCCCAGCAACGATCTTAAATTCTCCTGTAGACAAAGAGCTCCCTGTCGGCAGCTAATCCTCTCAAGGGCAGCATTGTTCCGCGCGAAATCCGCCCGTCAGCAGCACTGGCAGGAAGCTGGCAGGCCTGTGCCAACTGCCCAGTGTCTGCAGCCCCGAGCGGGGCCTCCCCTTGAGAGCTTGGGTGCAAGGAATGCTGGGTGTCACGTGGCACGCTGCGTCCATGGTGCTCAGGGACTTGGGATGGCGGCCAGGAACGTGGCAGGCAGTGGGCCCCGTGGGGTCTCAGACACGCAAGGTGAGGGGCGTCTGGAAGGCGGGACCTGGACAGCAGGGGGCTACAGTGAGGCCCCCAGCTCACCACGCACAAGGTTCCCATTTGTTGCCTCCGTTTCCAAGGCTGCACAGCCAATGATCGTGAATAGGGGAGCTTCATTAAACCACACAGTGTCGGGGTCTGAGGCCCGGTTCTCCTTGGGTGCAGTGCGCAATTCAGAACCTGCAGCCGGGGGACTCAGGTCCTGCCCACTCATCGTCCCTCACACACCAGACCTCTCGGAGGCTTGGAGAATCTGTGGAAAGGGGGTGGAAAGAGGGTGGTGCCTC
>RJWM01041753.1:0-14706 GCA_004363535.1 Dasyprocta punctata | reverse complement strand
TTCTTTTTTGAAATTAGATTATGGGGTAAGCCAAGCCAGATTATCTCCATAGATGATATAAGCTATAATTATTTTAGAGGCTTCAATCACTGTTTTGGAATTGATACCTAAGTCTTTCTTCTCCCGTATTCTTTGTGGGCTTTTTAATGCGATATTTTTGGGGGAGACGCTTTAGGTAGGAAATATTAGCTTTTGAAAGATAAAGGTGCAATTATCATTAGAAAAGAGCCCATTAAAAGGAAAGTCTCAAATAGAAAGGTTTTCTAGATTATTTTACTATGCATCCTTTTTATAAGGGCTGAAAAAGAAAGAAGTTCCTATAATATCTGTAAGATTACCCTCACATTAGCCTGCTTGAGAGAAAATAAAGGGCTGAGATGAGGGGCACTCAAAGGCTGTGCAGTGATCTATTCTAGTGCTGAGTAATTAGCTTTACCCTGATAACCTCTTTGTTGGCCTATAAAAAAGGAATGGTGCCTCCATTCTTGGGACTCAGTCACTACCTCCTTTTCACCCCAAAGAAATCATGGAAGTTTGTGCATGTCTATGTAAGGAAACATCCATTTATCAAACTATATTTGCAGGTGACCATGCAACTACTTAGCAAACACTTGGCATTCAAAGTGTGTAATTGTGCTACTATCTGCTCAGTCTTGGGCTGGCCACTTGGCATCCTTCTGACACTATTAACAATTTTTGATACATAATTAATTAAATAAGAAAAAAACCCCAATATTGCAGTTAGGGAATCTTGAATGGTTATTCATGAAGTATAAGGGAGATGATACAGAGTAACGTGTATTCAGCCTTTGGAAATAATAGCCTGTTACCTAAAAGGAAGTCCTTTGAAGCACCAACAATGTTAAATATATTTGGTGTAAACCATATGCTGCAGTGTTGTTCTATTTGTTGTTGTTTTTAAGAGATGAAGTCTTACTATGTTGCCCAGCCTGGCCCCAAACTTGTGACCTCAAATGATCCTCCTGCCTCGGCTACCACACTGGCTCTCAATATTTCAGTTTAAAATTGGACGAAAGGCAAAAACTAATCAAAACCCCAAACACATCATTTCAGCATAGCTGCTACTCTTGGTTTTAAATCATCTTAAAACCTAGACAGATTCCCATGCCTGTTAGCACCCTTAAGCCTTAACTCATGACTAAGAACCCAAGGCTCAAAATGTCCCTTAAAATTTCACAAAAGTCAGGAAAAGTCAGAAAGGGGAGGCTGTGAGATAAGTCTCTCCAGCTGCAAAGTTGTTCAGCAGCTAAAACCCTGAAGAGCAAGGCTGGGGATGTAGTTCAGTGGCAGAACATTTGTCTAGCATGTAGGAGGCCCTGGTTCAATCCCGAGTAATGCCTCCCAAATCCTGGAGAACAAATATTAATTAGCTAAGCTTGAAAAGTACAGATGTGCTTTCCCCACTGTTTCTGTCACAAAGACACGTTAAGATTCACTGGGAAGCAAGGCAGGATATGACTTGTGGTGGTGCCAGAGGGCCCTTGATCTCCATCCAGTAGCAGACCCCGCTCCCTGGGCTGCCCGGGGGATCTCACTGGAAGAAAGTCAAAGAGCATTCTTTACACCTCCACTGCACTCCACTTCAGCAACGTGATGCATGTTAGCATAAAACAGAGGAGCAGCAGAGCGAAACAGGAGCATGAACTGAGGAGCCAGGCTGCCAGCGTGTGAATGTCAGCTCCACTGCTTGTGAGCTGTGCCACACTGGGTTAAGTTACCAATTACTCCAAGTTTCAGATCTCTCACCTGTAAAATGGGGATAATACCCACCTCATAAAGTCTTTCTGGGGGTGCAGGGAGCTAATTATAAAGTGCTTAAAAGAGTATTTAGGCAGATAGTAGAGTGCCAGGTTAAGTACTTTATTTAAAAACAACAAAACAAAACAGAAACTAAGGAAAAGTAGTCGGAGTTTTATAGAGTGGTATATGTTGCTTAAGCATTCAGGCATATTTTCATTCTAAGAGGTTTGGAATCTGGATTGTAAAGGCACCAGCACAGGAAGTCCTGAGACTAAGCTGAGTTTTGGAAAATCTTCAGATCTCTTCAGCTACCGATGGCCCTAATACAATACAGTTCTGAAACCCTGGCATCCAGAGCCATTCTGAGCCCAAACCAGCTGAGGAGAAAGCAGAAGTCTGCCACATAGTTTTTTTTTTTTCTGTTATGGTATTTGTGTAGGATAATGATCTAAACCCTCTCCCCAAGACTGGTGATCTGATTTTAAAACTTTGTGACTGATTCTACCTAGTTCTGAATTCACTGGGCTCTCAGAAGCAATAGGAGGCCAGGGGTGCTGCCAGTTTATCCGATCAACCGACTGACAGACATACTTCGAACATGTGTTCCATGTAAGGCACTGTGACAATGCATTGGTCCCCAATAAGAAAGATGTGACATAAACAAAATTTATATCTATTATTATTTATATTGATCATGTCCTTTCCAACTCATATAAGTTCAGAACCTTCAATCATTACAAACTCTTTCAAGAAATGCTCTGTGGTGATTACAACAAATATTGACACTATTGTAGCTCAATCATCTTATGACTAGGAGAAGCTAAACTGTACAGCTAGTTTTTAAAGGTGAATTTATATGGCTGCATTTTAAAATGTGAAGTTGTATGGTTCAGTGTCATTTTACATGGTAGACCTCTGGCTAGCCTCATCAAGACCAAAGTTTCTCTTCCTGGCTGCTACTTCATTGTTTAACTCTGCTTCGGATTTGTCTGTGTTGCCGCCCAAGCTCATTGTTACGGTGCCTTCCATTTCCTCTGCAGCGCCTCCATTTGACTGGAGAATGGAGGAATCAGGTTCTTTAGGACGTTTCCACTGTGGTCGGGTGACAATCCAGAAAATGAGGGCCCCATACAACACAATCAGAAGACTAAGGGTATTTGTGAAAATACCTTCTGGTGAGAATGTATTGTATGGGGGAGTTGTCCTAAGAAAAAAGAGAAAGTGCATTCAATTACAAATAGAACGATATATCACCACACAACACGGTATTGAATTCATCTATTCAAAATACACATGGATATAGCTTGAACATAAATTCCTTTAAAGCTTGATATTAAGAATAAATTTAAATTATGTAATAATTCACATACTGGGATATTATAAAATTGTTAAAATTCCTAAGTATGAAAATAATACAGCACTTGGAACATCTGTGTCACTTAAAAATTGGAAAACAAAATGAACAAAATGCATGTATACACTAATTACAAACAATATAAAAACATGCATACCAAAGACTGAAAGGCAATGTCCAGCTTCCATATGTGTTTTGTGAGAGTAGTCCTGTAAGCTTTTAGTAATGTCATATTCCGTGTATGATATATTAAGTATTTTAAAAATAACTGTTAAGGCTTAAATTTTTTTAATATCAAATATTGCTACATTTAAATTACATTCTCCTAGTGAACAAGCATGAACACTTTATAGCTGAAATATTACGATTAGGAAGACTCTGCAACTTACTGGGGAGAAGTCAGCTTCTCTGTCACTCCCATAAGGATCGTTGCAATCACTGTTCCAAAGAGGAAAAGTCCAGAATAAACGTGTATGGGCATGGCAATTGCTCGGAGAGAAAGTGGAGCCCATGGAAGCAGAAAGATGCAAAAACCTAGGACAAGCTAAACACCAAAAAAGTGCAAAGGTTATCATTTAATTTTGTTTGACTGACTTTTAACTTACTATTATAAAACCAATATGTGAAAAAAGTGGAAAACTCTTTACATAGAGCTAAGGGGCATAAAATGAAAAATAAGCTTCTCTGCTCCAGTTCCACTATCCAGAATAATAGATATGATAATCATCTACTTATGTACCCTTCCAGAAAATGCCTATTCCTGTACAAGCATATTGTGTGCATGTTATATATGCCTTTTTAAATGCATAAATGGAACCTCACCATACATATTATTCTATACCTTGCTTTTTTTGTTAACAGTAGATCTTTTCATTTCAACACGTTTAGTTTATTCTTTTTAATCACTAATATTCTATTTTAAACATATAACAGAATTTATTCAGTTCTCTATTTATGAACATTTCTGCTTTTACCTCTTTCTTTTTTGTTTCTAATATTAACAGGGCCACAGCATTTGTTTTTATCAATTTCCTAAGGTTGCCAAGTAGAAAGGGAAGTAAAAGAGTCACTAAAATGAAACACATTAGGATGGATAATTCAGTCAGTTCAGCCTAAAAAGCTATGTAGAAAAATGACAATTTTGTTTCACAAAGGGAAAAACGAATTCTGTAGAAAAGTTACCTCCATTTCCTTGATGATTAAATCTTTAGTTGGATATCAAATAGTCAGTTACACTTCCACAGTTTTGTGTTGTTGCCCCATATCCCTGGGCCAATAATATTCTCTTCAGGAAAATTAAGATGACTTAGCGGCTACTGGATTACTGAGTTTAAAGAGACATTTTTTCCAAGTACTGATTTAGGATCTACCTGTTTAAAACAACTTGAAAAAAAAAAAAAGCCAGGGCAAGGTGAAGAATGGGGAGATAAACACTGAAATCATCGTTCATCCTACCTGACTGAGATCCAAGACTGAGGGGCGAGGGTAGGCCGGTCCAAAGCCCAAAATACATTTACAAGCAATATATGTAATACACACTGATAATGAACAGCAAGTAATAAAAGTGACTTTGAGGCTGGGTGTGGTGGCACACACCTTTAATCCCAGCACTCAGGAGGCTGAGGCAGGAGGATCATTGTGAGTTCGAGACCAGCCTGGCTACAAAGTGAGTTCAAAGCCAGCCTGAACTGCATAGTGAGACCCTGTCTCAAAAAATAGGGCTGGGGATTTAACTCAGTGGCTTAAATGCCTGCCTGGCAGACATGAGGTTGTAAGTTCAATTCCTGGTACCAAAAAAAAAAAAAAAAGTGACTTTGATAGGCTGGTATGCATGTTTTATTGTCCACTTAATACCACAAATGCCTGAATATGTTAGGAAAGGTTCAGAGGGTTCCCTTTGGTGGTTCAAAATTTTCCTAATTCTCCTTCCGTGTTTCTGTTAGTATTGATGGGCAAACTTCCTGATATCCATGCTATGCTTTCTATTTGAAACTGTGGCTCAGCTAAATGATTGTCAGAAATTTAACACAAGTATATTTTTTGCACCATGTAGCTTTTCTGTGACTTACGCATAGAAACATATATTTCTCATATTTGTGTTCTGACCACTTTTATTCCTAAAATCTATAATATTTTCTTTCATTTTCTTCATGATTTATCATGTGTGTCTTATAAATCTGAGCGACTCAATGATTTAAGTAGGTGGAAAGTCAGAAATTTGCTTACAGAATCCTCCAGCAATTTAGATCTTACTTACACCAGTAAAGAAAATCTTAAACAAAAGAAAATTCCCTTTTAGGGGAGGGTACTGAGGATTGAACCTGGGGCCTTATGTACACCAAGCAAACCCTCTGTTACTGAGTTACATCCACAGTCTTATTTTTACTGTATTTTATTTTGGTTTTGTGACTGGGTTTCGCTAAATTACCCATGCTGGCCTCACACTTGATATCCTCCTAGCTCAGCTTTCCAAGTAGCTGGCATTACACGTGTGTGCCACCATGCCTGGCTAAAGAAATACTTTTTGAAAAGGAAAAACAGACTCCAAACATACCACAGCTACCAAATACTCAACTCCCTATTTTCCCCTGTGAGCTTCACAAGAGGACACAGCATGCCTCTTTAAGCCCACGTTTATCTTGTGGGACAATGTATCTCCCATGCTTAGCAAGGTATCTGACATATATGTATTCAACTCTGCTGAATAAATGAATGGTTTGTGCATAAAATTCCACTGACATAAAATGCATGTCCTCAATCATAAAAGTACTTGTGATCCAGAGTAGATCACAAAGCAGCCTACCGCAAGGTTTACACTTCAGATGACAACAGCTAATTTGTGGCATTACAATGTGTGTTAATCCTTGGGTTGAGCCTTTTTGTGAATTATTTGGATTTGACTTTCAGGGTTTTGTGAAAGATCATAAGCATTATTTACAGGTGAGCAAAAGTAAATCCAGAGAAGTTTTAAATAACTTGTGCAAGATCATCAGGTACCAAGTGGATAAATCTTTCTTAAATTAAGGTCTCCCTGACTGCAAAGCCTGTGTTCTTAAAACACTTCCTATTTTCTAGATCTGAGCAAGGAAGAAGCTAAGAGCCAACATTCCTCCCAATGAACAAAAGCCAAGAAGTTATAAAACCATTTCTGAGACGCCCAGTGAGCACAAAGGAAACAAGACGGGATAAGAATACAGATACTTCAGAAAGCAAAAATAATATTGAGAAAATTGAGTATGTTTTAAAATAGAATAAATGGATGTCATTGGCTATATTAACAAAGTAAAAAAAGCAAAACTATATCCATCCTAACAGGCACAGAAAAAGCATCCAATAAAATTCCACACGCATTCTTGAATTGAAAAGAAAAACCTGTTTACAGAGATAGGAAGAAATGTGAAGCATCTGTATTAAATGGTAAAATGTCAGAAATGTTAAAATAAGAATTAGGAATTCTTATTTCTTCTTCTCCTCCCCTTCCTTGCCCTCTTCACTCCAACTCCCTCCCTTCCTCCCCCCCCCCAGTCAAGCACTCTACTAAGGAGCTACATCCCCAGCCCTCGTACTTCTTACTTCTGTACACATCTACATACTTCAATACTTCTACACGCCTCAACTCCTCCCATGCTGACTAGAATGCAGAGGGAAAAGATACGACAAAACTATCATTGCACAGTAGGGATGACTCAATAGATGGTGCTGGGAAAACAACTTATCTATCTGGAGAAAAATGAAGCTGAACTACAAAATTACATCATGAACTAAAGTAAATTCCACTAAGCGCCTGCCTGGCAGGTGCGAGGTTTTTATTTTTTGGTCCCTGGTACCAAAAAATAAAAAGAAAAAAAAGCAAGAAAAAAAGTAAATTCCAGATGAATGAAGCATTTGATTATTAAAGACAAAACATTACTATTTTTAATAAAAAGCATAACAAACTGTTTTGACCTCAGGGTAGGGAAGGGTTTCATGAAAAAGTCACCAAAAGAAAACAAAATTAAAAAAAAAAAAAAGATAACCTTAGAGGAAAAAATGATTCACTTAGTTGCACTAAAATTGAAACTTCTACTTATCAACAAATACTAACAAAAGTGAGAAAATGCAAGATTCAAACTGGAAGAAGATATATTAACACAAAAAGAGGCACTTGATACTGTATTCCTACAAACCTTTAAGGAAAAACACACACTTATTTTTTAAAAGGACAGAAGACACAAACATGTATTTCTTACAAGAGAAAATGAGCCGGACATAGCGATGCATGCCTGTAATCCCTGCATTCGGAAAGCTAAACCTAACCTTAACCCTAATCCTAACCCTAACCCTAACCCTAACCATCATTCCAAGCTCAAGGCCACGATAGGCTACATAGTGAGTTCAAGGACAGCCTAACTACATAGTGAGATCTTGTCTCAAAAAAAGAGAAAATGTGTGAAACGAAGATTGACACCACAAAAAGACACCATTTGACACCTGTTTGTTTAGCAATAATTAAAAGGTTTGAAGAGGATGTATGTTGACAAGGATATGCCCTATGAGAAAACTTAAATACTCTTGGCAGGAATATTATCTGGGGCCAGCCATGTTGGAAAGCAATTTGGCACTATTTTTTCTTTTAGCTTGAGCATATAGTTCCACTTAAGCATATGCCCAGATAGCCCTGATATATGTGGACCAGGAGATGTGCACATGTTCAGTGCAGCATTGTTTGCAACAGGAAAACAACCCAAACGTCTAACAGCAGCAGTACAGGTAAGTCTGTGGTACATTTTTACAGTGGAATGCAAAAGTAAATATGTATAGACTATAGCTAAAGGAATCAATAGAGTCAAATCGCTTAAGGTTTTTTTTTTAAACCACAACAGAATTTAGTATATGAGACTTTTTTGAAGTTAAGAAGGCAAAATCAAACAGTATGTTTAAGATGTTGTTGATACACTAATTCACAGTGTATTAGATTAAAGTATGTCCTAGTCACTTTTTTGTCTCTGAGACACGAGACTGGGCACTCATGACTGAAAGGAGAGGTTTATTTTGGCTCATGGTTACAGTTCATGGTCAGCTGACTCCAGGGGAAAAACAACATGGTGGGAGGGACAGGCAGAGAACAGTTGCTCAAGTCATGGCGACCAGGAAGCACAGAGTGAAAGGAGAGGCAGTGAAGGATTTATGGCCTCTGAGTCACACCCTAGCGAGGCCTCTTCAGATAAGGCCCACTGCCTAACAGCAAGTTAGCTACAGGACCCCAGTGGGCCAATCCTCTTCCAAAAGCCCTGCCTACGAGTGTGTGCAACCTTTGGGGACATTCTTGATATAAACCAAAACTAAGTATGTAGTATATGTATAAAGAAAATCATAGAATGAGGGAAAACAAAAACAAAAACAAAAACAAAACAAAAAACACAAGCTAAGTTACCTGTAGGGGTTGGGTGGGTACAAAAGTGGGTTCAAGGTGGGGGTGGGTAAGTGGGGCTTCTCAGTTTTTTATTTAGTTTGGATTGAAACCATGGAAGTTCATTTTATTATGAGGATTTGTAACTTTATATACACACAACAGTTTGTTTTTTAATGCCCCGGAGGCTAAATCTCTCAAAGAATTCTGCCCTTGAAATGTTTACAGTCCATTGAAGAGGGCTGAGACCTTTTAACTGTTTTGGGCCATGTTGTTTTATTGTTTGCCTTCTGTTTTGTTTTGTTAATTGATATAGCCCAGACACTGGCTTCCTTTGGCAGGTAAACCCTGATTTTACATCTAGTGGCTAACCCAAACCCTCAACAGTGCTAAAGAGAGAGGACCTAATCTTGAAAATCTCTCCCTTGCTTTTCACACTCTGCGGTAGCTTTGTTTCTTAAGTTGGGCTGACAGAGAACAAAACTAGACTTTGTGACTAAAGTGGACAGCAGTAAGATAGGCAGTGCTCCCTGGGACTGGGCTTCCTTTCTCCACCCACAAGTGACAGCCCCAAGAACCACTGTTTGTGGAAACAGAAAGTGAAATGGCTTCCCCTTGTTACTTTTAACTTCATTTGTGAATTTTGCAGAAAAACACTATCTCTGTAAAGCACATTTTTGTGGTTCTGACATTTTTGCAGCTAACGCTGTGGGGGCAGGAACCTGAAATCCTAAAAAGGAAAAAGTTTCATTGCTATCAAAAATGAGAGAAAACTTAGAAATGGTTTCTTTCCATTATGAAAAGGAATGTTATTTCATTTAATTTCTACCTGAGCACACTTTTCGTGATCTGTCACTTGCGATACAACCAACCTAAAAACAGCTTTTACACAACAAAGAAATAAAGCTGAAATGTAGTCATCTTTCCTAGAAAAGTACTGAAGACCGATCACCTGATTCCAGAATGCACATCTAGAAGTTGCCAAGCATAATGTGAGTACTACCACCTGCAAGGAGGGGATGCTGTTTGCTTATTTAGTGACAAAAGAGAACAAAGCAAATATATATTATTTTATAAATATATATATAGAGAGACTTGCTTATTTTTAAGAGTACGGAAGTCACATGTTCAAGCAAATAAAACAAGCTGTATTTGAAATTTAGTAATTTCCCCAACCAATCTCACCCTATATTGGTAGCGATTTGTATAATTCCTCCTCCCTCTCTTCCACTTTCCCTTCCTCTCTCTTTCCTCCTTTTCTTCTCTCCCTCTTTCTTTTCTTTTGTTCTTTGTTTCTTTCCTGTTCTCCTTTCCTCTCTGCCCTGCTCGTCCCCTCCCCTCCCTGTCTGTCTCTGTTTCTTTTTGGTACTGGGGACTGAGGCCAGGGGCACTCTACCACTGTGCTACATCCCCAGCCCTTTTCAAAAATCTAAAGAAAAAAAAAAGTTTTGACAATCTTGCTATGTGGCCCAGACTGACCTTCACACTTGCTTCCTGCCTTAGTCTCTCAGAGTGCTGGGAATACAGGTGTACTCTGCTGGGCTGGCCTGGTAGTTTTTTACTGTGGAACATACTATGCAGCTCTAGTAATAGCTGTATAATATTCAAAAAATATGGATTTGCCACAAATAATTTAACTGTTTCCATACTGACAAAGTTGCTGCCTGTTTCCAGTCTGTACAGTGTTTCACTGAAGGCTCTAATGTGGGATTGCCAGGTCAAAGGGTAAGTATATTAAAATAAATCACTAGATGTTAGGATATTACTCCCCCCATACTTGGTTACTATTCAATTTCCCATTGCAGTGTAAGAGCACCTGACACCAAGCCAGCAGTGAACATTACTGTGATGTTTGTCAGTCTTATAAAAGAAAAACACTATTTTATGGTTGTTTTAATATATATATATTTCCTTTAAGGCTTTTGAATTTCTTCTCAACCTTATGACCTTCCCTGCCTTACATTATACAGTTGTTGCTGTTTTTTTTTTTTTTTTTTTTTTTTTAGACAGCCTTGCTATACAGCCCAGGCTAGGCTCAGACTTCAGACTCATGGCAATCCTCCTGCTTCAGCCTCCTGAATGCTATGATTACAGGTGTGTGCCACCACACCTGGCTCATTACAGATTATATATTTCATATTTCTTTCTCTCTTCATTAGTGTTGATTTTTATACTTCTTGGATCAACTCTGGTAGTTTTTATTTGATAAGAAAATAATCCTTTTTCTTTCTTTAAGACTTTAAAGTATATTACCATCTATACCTATCTATCCAATCTGGGGGAGTGTTAGGAATTGAACTCAGGACTTGTCATATGCTAAGCACATGCTCTGCCATTGAGTTATACTCCACATATTAAAATTTAATAATTGGTCCTAATTTAAGGATGCTATTTTTATCTATGATTATATTTTTCATTCTAAATGTTATATAGTTTGGTTTTACTTAATTAAGCCTTACATGAGGCTTTAGATCTGAGCAGAGAAAGCAAACCAGCTGGGACTTCTGTTGGGAGGTTGTAAGTTTGTGTTTTCATAAAGCATTAAATTCATGGTAATGTGTTATGGCAACAATAGGATACTAAAAAAAATTATTCAAGGAATTTTTTGCCTTTATTAATTTACTTTCTCACTGTTTTAGTTTAAGTGATTAGTTTCTATATGTTAAGTTTTTTCTTTTTAAAAAGGCCTTTAAAAACTTACATTTCTCTGAGAGTCAATTTAATTAAGAGATATATATTTTAGAATAAATACTCTTTTTTGTGAATTCCTCAATATCCTTTAATTTACATAGTAACACATAGATGAGGGTATAGTAGGGTTTCAATAACCCCTGATTAAAAGACATGTCTGGTATAGAAAATCTTCTATTATTTATTTATTCATTCAATTATTTACTTATGTTTTACTATTATAATGCTAGAAAAAGGTATGTCAAAGAAATATGAGATGATACAGAAAGTAAAAAGAAAACTAACCAATTGGCGTGTAGCATATAACTAATTCAGAACAGACACTTTATTTAGTCTGTTTAAAATTATTTACTCGGAAGCACAGAGCTAGCGTACTTTTACCCAGAAAGTGGAGCCTTTTGCAATCTATGTGCTCAGACAACAATAAACTAATGATGGGGAAGGTCAGGACTCAGACAGACGTGGGCCTGAGTCCCTGCTCTGCCACTAGCTGAGTAACTCTGGGACAGTCATGTCTCCCTGTGCCCTTGGCATCTGTGTAAGATTTCTCACCCAAATGAACAAGCGACATACGCAGAATGCTCCCTGGTGTACCTGCTGTGGCAGTGCTCTGCATTCTGACAGGGTGCACGAAACTGAGGCAAAGCCAGGGTAACTGAGGTCTCAAAGCAGAATAGTGCTGAAAGAAGAACTGCGAAGATGCTGGTGTCCACACAGGTGCCCAGAGCACCTGCTGGTCTCAGTGGCTGTGCCCTTGCAATCCTCCTCTGTAAGGGAGAGGACTCATCAGCTGATGGCAATCAAGGAACATGCCTGTCAGATGTGGATCAGAGGCTGAAAATACCCAAACAAAAACTAACCTGAGGACAGGTGATCTCTGCTGGGCTCAGCTATCCAATGACAGAAATTTTTTTTGTTCTTTCTTGATTGGGAAGATTATAGCTGATACCAGGTTTTCTCTGTACCTCCCTCCCATCTCCTTTCCATTCCCAATCCCTACCCTCACACCTGCTATCACAAACTTAAATAATTAATATTATCCATGGAGACCTTAACATTTATTTATTTATTTATTTATTTATTTATTTTATCTTTTTTGGTACTGGGGATTGAACATACAACTCTGTGCTTGCCAGGTAGGCACTTGTGCTGCTGAGCTAAACCCCCAGCCCATTAACTTTTATTAAATAAAAATTCAGTAAGCTTTAAGATTTAGAAACTTTTCTTTTCAGAAGAAAACTGACAACTGCTTGGTAAGAGGTTCTGTTTTAAAGGGGGCCATAAATTTTGGGATAAGCCTAGCAATTTTATGGGTTCACTCTAATGTTTACTCCTCTAATTAACAAGTAAGGTTCACACTGATGTTCCATCAAGTAGCTGAGTATACACTATACTAACCAAGGAAGGGAAATGAATCCATATAATTAACCAAGATTTTTCAACAAAGTTGTTAAAACCCAAAAGACTCTCATTAACTTTTATTTTAGTGACCTCAGAGAGTCAACTGCCCATTGCATGTTACAAAATTAGGTTTAAATAAAGTGTTCTCTGGGTAAGTGCCTTTAAAAAGAAAAGGGTGGATAATGGGGAAATAATCATTGTGCCTTTGAAATCCAGCAAAAAGTTGTAGTTTCTTCACTTACAAAAGTAAACCTAGAAAAGTGGCAGAGAATATGGGAAAGCTACAGCTGTGGCATACTCTAGTAGAACCTACAGTTACAACATAGAACCTAAAGTCTGAGCAAGGTCAGTCTAGATATTAGGAGATGGCAATTTCCTTACTTACAGACATCAGTACTTTAAATCTCACATTCATACTCAGATACTATGAATTCAGCAATTCCAGGGTCCACTTAGCAGAAGGATTTGTAATAGAAGCAAATGGAAAGAATGCTTAGAAAACCTTGATAGTCTCTAAATTGTTTTACTTTTTATATTGTACAAATATGCTAAGACATTCACCTGTAAAACATAGAGTATGACAGCTGTCAGTCCAATCCAGCTGTGTAGACTGTACATATTGGTGAGGTTTCTGGCTCTACGGTTCTCGAAAACAGCCACCAGTGAGATGATTGCGAGAATGGCGGCAATGGTGTTCAACCCCGCGTGGATGGACTTCATCAGGAGCTTGCTGCATTTCCAGGTCCATGGGAGTCTGTATATGATGATGGCTATGAAGACAGAATGTGTGTTTTTAAAATAAAAAAAACACACACACACAAACCAATATGACATACTGGACACTCCTTTTGTGAAACCCTTTTCCCTTGACTTCTGTTTGTCGCCACTCCCCTGAATTACCCCTGCCTCTCAGTGGCTCCTTCTTAGGCTCCTTTGTTGCCATTTCACTCCCGAATTTATACCCAAAAGAAATATGTGCCCAGGTTCACCAAAAGACGCATTCTAGAATATTACTGGCAGCACTATTTATAGTGGCCCAAACTCCCCAAATGCCCCTCATCAACAGAATGATATATTCGTACCATGGAATAATGTACAGCAAAGAGAATGACCTGTAACAACTACACCTAATGACCCAGTTCTGCCTACAGTGTCAACCCCAAGAAGCTGGAAATTAATAAGGATACATAAGAGTTCAGTTTATATGAAGTATAAAAGCAGGCAAAACTCATCTCTGCAGTGAGAGAAGTCAGGACGGTGGTCGACTGTTTTAACCTCATTTATCACTCACACGCATGTAGGCCCTTGCTGAGTATCAGATACCATGCTAAGTGATTTACACGTTTACATTTTAATTCTCACCTCAATTATCTGAGAAAGGTAAAATTTTTATTACCATTGCACAGAGGAGAAAACTGATGCATAGAAAGATTAATTTGTTCAACCTCAATTAGTGTTTTAAAATATTATTGCTGGTCAGATACTATTGTGTGCACCTGTAATCTCAGCTACTCAGGAGGCTGAGACAGGAGGATCAAAAGTTCAAAGTCAGCCTGAGCAACATAGTGAGACTTTGTCCCCCCATATCTATATATCTGTCTATATATGCTACTATTCCCATTATCACTGTGTGTCAACCAACACCTGAAGGAAAGAATTACATAGAAGGAAGTACTCAAGATGTGTTTGCTTGAAGACAAAAGTGTGAACAATAAGCCACACAGCTTTTCTCTCCAGGCTGGATCACATTATACCAAAAACTTCCAAAGTAAAAACTCACCTCCGATGTTAAAGGTCAAGAGTAGTCATCATAATGGAAAGGCCTTGCAAGGCTGACCAGGGAGATTCTGGGGTGCTGGAATGTTGTTTCTTTACCTGGGTACCCAGGTGTGTCCATGTTACAAAAGCACCTCACATGACCTAGTACTTTTCTGCGTGTTGTTCTAAAAAGTTTGCTTTAAAATACTGTTGCTGAAAATGCAAAGACAACTGTGTACTGAGTACAGATTTCTTAACGCTCCCAATACTAAAGGCATCACAGAGTGCCAATTTTTCATAAAACTGAAATCTTCCCTCTTTGAGTATTGAAATTTGATTTTTAAACCTTTTT
>RJWM01041752.1:0-14708 GCA_004363535.1 Dasyprocta punctata | reverse complement strand
GTGAAAGATTTGAACATGACTTCTTACTTGTGAGAGGGACCAAAAAAATCAAAATGTTAAATCAATTTGCAGCTTGTTGCTACTACCCTGAAGGATGATCTTACTAATAAATCACTTCCCCCTGTCTTCTGGCCTTGTGGAAACTGGAGAAATCAACAGGGAGACAATCAAAGAGGAGACTTAGGGGTTTTTTGTAGGCATGATATGAGAGTGGCTGAAAGAGAAAGAAAGAAAATTAAAATTGGGGAGGCTGAACAGGGAGGGAATGGAAAAAAGAAAAGCCACTTACAATCTCCTGTGATCCCTCTGCCAAGAGCAATCTCAACTGTTAACAAAAGTGACAACATCTGGGTTTAGTACTGCATGCTTATAATCCCAGCCACTTGAGAGGCTGAGTCAGGAGGATCACAATTTTGATGCCAACCTGGGTCACTTAGTAGGGTCCCGTGTCAAAACAAAAAGAAAAAGGTGTTGAGGAAGCAGCTCAGTGTTAGAACCCTTGCCTAGTATGCATGAGTTCCTGGGCTCAATCCCCAGTATTGCAAATAGTTTTTTTAAAAAATTACGCAGTCAGTTTATTAAATGTCATTGAGGATCTGGGAGGATCCAACCAGAAGACACCTAGTTAGCCTTCCTGGTAAGCGGCACAAGTGGCATGGATTCCAGGAAGAGAAAAATCAGCACCTCCTGAGAACCCGCCATGCTGGGTCAGGGAGGATCCAACCAGAAGACAACTAGCCAGCCTTCCTGGTAAGTGGCACTACAGGTTCCAGGGAGAGAAAAGTCAGTGTCTCCTGTGAGTCTACTGGCACGCAGCTGAGAATCAACACCCACACCCCACCCCACCCCTGTAAAGCAATCTGCTGGTTCAGAAGACTGGCTTAGTTGAGAGCAACTAAGGTACATAAAGCAACTAAATGCTTGTATTGTTTGGTTGATTTTGCAGGCCTGGGCCCAGCAGTCTGAGCATCTCTTGGGAGGATGACAGTATGCAATGTAGCAAATATGGGGGATTTCTTTCTGTCTTGTCTTTGAGGCCCAATATTGTTCTCACTGTTTTGCTTTATTCTGATTAATTGTTTTGCTTTATTCAATATTCTGTTTTGATTGGTTTTATTCTGTTTTGTTTTTGGTTTAATTTTGCTATACCTGATGGAATGGACAACTATTGTGAAGATAACAAGATATGCTATAGTAGCTATTATTTTCCTAGTATCCTGCTTTGAAGTTCTGTACCAATTCTACCGCTTTGTTTTGATTGACTTTGTTTTATTTTGTTTTGTTGGATTTTACTATCTTTAAAAAATTTTTTTATTTTATTTATTGTTTTTTTGTGGCACCAGGGATTGAACTCACAACCTTGCACCTGCCAGACAGGTGCTTAAGCCACTGAGCCAAACTCCTCCCAGCCCTAATTTTTCGAGGCAGGGTTGCACTATGTAGCCCAAGCCGGCCTCGAACTCACAACGCTCCTCCTACCTCAGCCTCCTGAGTGCTGGGATTAAAGGAATGCGCCACCACACCTGGCGCTAAAAAATTTTTTTAAAAATTAAATGTCATTTATTATATATGTGTATTTTACATTAAAAGATTCATCACTATTCATTTAATAATTGCTATACATTAAGAATAACAGTAATCTACATTAAACCCAACTCTATTTTTAGCCCAATCCTGCATATTTAGATCAGAGGAGACATGGGATATTGCCTCCTAATCCTTAAATCTGTAGTGAAAGAAATTCAGAGATAGATATTATGAAGCTGATAAGCCAAATAAGTTCTTAGGCAAATAGCTATGTAACATGTACAGAAGACTTGTTAGTGTCTCGTCTTTTAAGAACAGCTTCACAAATCATTTGGAAATCAGACTAAAAGTAAACATAATAATAAAGAAAAGGGCAGTGTGGTGAAAGAAAGTTTAGGGGCTGCACTAGAAGAAAAGGAAGAGGGGGAGGGGAAGGCGGGCAGCGCAGGCTCCCAGTCAGCACTAGGCAGCAGAGCCTTATGGGTAAGGGAGGTTGAAAGAGCCTTGCTGCTGCAGTCCAGGCTCTGGCATCATTGTGGTTGGTGAGTCTGTGTACAGTCATAACTCCCAGCCTGTCCCTGAATGGGGTCTGCTCCCAACAGACCACCTGCCGTACCCCTCTTCTGTGCTTGGTTCTTGGCAGCCTGACCCAAGATGATGTTGCATGGTGCCTTGAATTGTCCGCATTCTGGCTAGGACAGCAATGTGGTATCAGGGTTTTTGCCCACCAGTAATTCCCTGACTCTGGGATAACAGTGTCTGAATTTACCTGCCCACTGGGTGCAACCTTCCAGGGATTGTGTGACAGTATCCCCACCACCACAATCCGTGCCAAGGCTGGTGTTGGACTCAGCCAGCCAGCCTGTTTCCTGGGGACCAGAATCTTGGGTAGAATTGAGTAACAGAATGTTACCGCTAATCACTCCAGACAGCAACGTCCCGTAGAAGAGAGTGTGTCATGTGGCTCCTGATGCCCGGTGCTCAGAATTGTCTTGCTTCCTGACCTACTTGTGACCTGGTTGTTCAACAATTTTTTTCTGAGACTCACCTGTCTCTGGAGGCTTCAAACAGCTTCCTTGAAAAAAAAAAGCACCAAGTGTGTGTGTGTATATGTATATCAAAGCAAGTTAGCTGGGCATGGAGCTGCACGCCTATGATCCCAGTACTCTTGGAGGCTCAGGGAAGAGGATTGCAAATTTGATCCCAGCCTAGGCAATTTAGTGATTTGGTGAAAGCCTACCTCAAAATAAAACAATAATAATAAAAAAAAAGGTTGGTGGTGTCAATATGAAGGCCCTGGATTCAATCCCCAGCACCAAAAAGAAAAAGTGGTAAACTGGGCATGGTGGCCAAGTGTCTATAGTCTTAGCACCCTTGAGAGACTGATGAAGAAAGATCACAAATTGAAGACCAGCCTGGACAATCTAGTGACACCCTATCTCAAAATTTAAAAAGTGCTAGGAATATAGCTCAGGGCCAATGCCCTGGGTTCAATCCTCAATACTGCTGAAAAACAAAGCAAAACAAAAAATTATCATGTTACCCCCTTAACATGTACAATATTTATGATTTTATGTACCAGTTAAAAATAAATGACTTAAAAATAACTAATAGTCTATGAAGTGTATGAAGAAAAAAAAAAGACAGAATTTGTTTTGGTTTCTTACAACTAGAGAATGCTAAAACAGATGGGCTTGGGCTAAAGCTAAGAAGGTGACATATGGAAAGAATACGTGTGTGGGCCTGAAAATGAGTCTAAAACCACTTGTGCATGCAGCAGATGGCGAAGAGGCTCATGAGGTGAGAACAACTGGTCCCCAGAAGGATTCAGTAGGAGACAGCCGGGTAGGGACAGTGCCTCTCTTTCCCTAGCAGGAGTGCAAGACCTAGACAAGCCGTGCGAAGCTCATGCCCTGTCCTTGAAGAGGGACAGCCACAGGGAGGAGTCTGGAACTGCCGTGAAAAGAGAGGTGCTGTCTCACTGTGTCACTTTTTAAGTCCTCAACAGTTCTCAGTGCATGTTGGGCATTGCTAGGTGGAGCTGTTCATTTATTTTTCACACACTGTAAAGGCCAAGGATATAAAAGTTGAGCAATGGATTTACACGTCATAGGGTGAAGTCCATTCTAAGAGCTCGAAAATACTATAAAATTCCTATTTATGAAAAAAAAAGTTTATGGACTTTTTTTTTTTTTTTTTTTTTGTGGCACTGGGGATTGAATTCACAACCTCACGCCTGCCAGACAGGTGCTTAAGCCACTGAGCCAAACTCCCAGCCCTAGTTTTTTGAGGCAGGGTTGCACTATGTAGCTCTGACCGGCCTTGCACTCGTGTTGTAGCCCAAGCCGGCCTCGAACTCACAACGCTCTGCCTACCTCAGCCTCCCGAGTGCTGGGATTAAAGGCGTGTGCCACCACGCCCGGCTTATGGGCATTTTTAAACCTAGGTTTTATTTAATGCATACATGGTTTGGGGAGAAACATTAAGATAGATTATTTCTGCAACGAGTCAGTGACATGCAAAAGAGCAAATGACAGAGAAGGAAGAGACTATTCCAGGGCTGCAGAGATTTGAGAGCCTCGCACACTCTCAGCATGTGATGTGTGGGGTTCTTTCAAGTCTAATTCAAACATGTCAGTCACAAACCAAAAATGTTAGCCAAGTATGGTGGTGCATGCCTGCAATCCCAGCACTCAGGAGGCTGAGGCAGGAGGATCACTGCAAATTTGAGGCCAGCCTCAACTACATTGTGAGTTCAAGGCCAGTCTGAACTGCATAGTGAGACCCTATCTCAAAAAAACCAAACCAAATCAAAACAAAACAAAAAGCCAAAAATGTTTTTGGAACCAGCTCTTGAGAACTCTATATTAAATTATGTCAAAGAACAGCTGAATTTTAAGGTGTGATAGAGATAATATCTATATCGAAATATAGGTTAAACCAGGTATGGTGGTGCACACCTGTAACCTCAGCACTCGGAAACTGAAGCAGGGGCATCACTACAAGTTTGGGGCCAGCCTGGGCTATATAGTGAGTTCAAGGGCAGCTGAAACTGCTACGGCAAACAGAAATACTGAAACAACACCCAGGATTTGGAGGCAGGTTTATTTTATGTCAATGGGCACTAACCGGAATCATTCCCAAAATATCAGGCCTCAAAGGTCCAGGGAGGGAAGTTTTTATGGAGTTGAAGTACAGAGGCAGAGTACTTGGCTGTCTTTGATTGGCTTTTACAATATGCATCACAGTGACCAGCCGCTTCTAGGAGACAGTAGTAACAGAAACTGTAACAGGAACTATTACCTGGGCAACTAGCAGACTGGCTGGGGGCATTTTATACTACAAAACTACATAGGGAGACCCTGTCAAAAAAAAAAAAAGAAAGAGAGAGAGGAATGCATACTAAACTATGTAGGGGTAAAATGACACAACACCATGACATCTGTAATTTGTCTAAAAGATTTTTCTAAGGGAGGAAAACAGATCTTTGGCCAAATGTTGATAATTGGTGAATCTAAATGATGAATATATCAGGGCTCATTGTATTGCTCCTTCTGTTTTGCATATATATTCTCTCTCTCTCTCTCTCTCTCTCTCTCTCTCTCTCTCTCTCTCGTGTTGTTGTATTGCCTGGGCTGGTCTCAAACTCATGGGCTCAAGGGATCCTCGTGCCTTAGCTTTCTGAGTGCCTGGGTGGGCTACAGGCATGCATCACTGTGCTGGGTTGAAATTTTTTTTTTTTTGGTGGTGCTGCGGATCAAATCCACAATCTTGCATGTGCTAGGCAAGTACTGTACCACTGTACCCCAACCCATCTGTTTTGTATATGTTTGAAGATTTTCATAAACACAAAAAATTAAGAGGGATAAGATAGTACTAAAAATAAAAACTAATTTTTTTTATCTTTTTTGAGTTAGGGTCTTGCTATACAGTTTAGGCTGGCCTTGAGGTTATTTTATTTTATTTTATTTTATTTTATTTTATTTTTTGATACTGGGGATTGAACTCACAACCTTGCACCTGCCAGGTAGGCGCTTAGGCCACTGAGTTAAATCCCTGGCCCCTTGAGCTCACTTTGTAACCCGGGCTGGTCTTGAACTCTCAATGATCCTTCTGTCTCAGCCTCCTGAGAAAAACTAAATATTTATATTTACCTGCCATTGAATTCTTATTCTGTCATCTTTAGGGGACCAGAGAAATTTGTCTTCAGGTTGAGAGCAAGGATTTGTTGATGCTAATTTTTCTTTTCTTTTTATTTGACTTTTTGAGACCATGTCTCAGTATATAGTTCAGAATGGCCTTGAACTCACTGTGTAGCCCAGACTGGCCTCAGGCTTGCAGTGATCCCCCTGCCTCAGCCTCCTAGGTGCTGAGATGACGGGCATACACCACTGTTCCTGGTTTGATGCAATTTTTCAACAAGGATTTTGTAAAAGTTTGAGGACATTATGATGTTGATGTTGATGGGATTTTAGTGACCTCTTTCTTTTTTCTTTTTTCTTTCTTTCTTCCTTCCTTCTTTCCTTCCTTCCTTTCTTCTTTCCTTCCTTCCTTCTTCTTCTTCTTCCCCTTCCTCTTCCTTTTCTTTTTGGGTCCTGAGAATCAAACCTTTGCACTGAGCTACATCTCCAACCTTTTATGAGGGAAGGTCTCACTAAGTTGCTAAGTTCTCCAGGCTGGGCTTGAACTTGTAATTCTCCTGCCTCAGCCTCCCAGAGTTCTGAGATTTACAGGCATGAGCCACCGTGTCTAGCTAGAGATTTTATTGGAACTTGTCAAGAGGAAAATGAACACTACTGCCTTGGTCATCAGCTGTCAGTCAACAGCTCTACCCACTGAGGGGGCAGCAGAGAGCAGGAGTAAGAAGCTGGTTTTAGAGGCGGATACACTGGAGTCACTTTCTGTCTTTGACCCTTCATTTGCCACAGGACCTTGGAGAAACTGCTTACCCTCTGTGTTCTCTTCTCCACGTGGAAATGATAATAACCAACTTGTACATGAAGTTCTTTAGGTTGAGCTATTTCTGTGTCTTTTTTTAGTTTTTTATTTGTTTTGAGATAGGGTCTTGCTATGTAGTTCAGGCTGGCCTTGAACTCACTATGTAGCCCAGGCTGGCCTTGAACTTACAGGAATCCTCCTGCCTCAGCCTCCTGAGTGCTGAGATTAGTGGTGTGAACCACCACACTGCTGAGCTATTTCTGTACTTAACACATGGTAAATACTTACTAACCATTAACTACTATTCTTACTGCATTTGGGTCACTGATATTTCTTTTTCTTTTTCTCTTCTTTTCTTTTTTTTGAGACACAGTCTCACTATGTAGTTTAGGCTGGCCTCGACCTTGTGGTGATGTCCTGTCTCTGTCTCCCAAATGCTGGGATTACAGATGTGTGCCACCATGTCCAGTTCACTGATATTTCTTTATCATTAATGTTTTTGAATACAACTTTTGCAATTCCCTAAAAAATATTCACACAGGAAACAGTGAGAGGGAATTCCTTTTTGCAGTATGCAAATGCTTGCTCACACCAGGGATCACCCGGGCTCTTTGTACTTACCCCACCATCGCTGACCTATTTTAGGATCTGTGATGGAGAGAGGTCCTTGCAACTCATAGAGGGCACACTCAGAGTATGTATTTGAAAAGTGATCCACTCATGTACTTTGAAAACAGAGGAAGTAAAGAAAACATCAATTTAAAAGGAGAGTCAAACATTTGGAAAACAGGAATTACAGTGAACAGGTGAATGATATATCTGAAAGGAGATTCAGAGACACATTCAGAAAGAGAGAGGTCGCGGTATTGGTTCACTGTCTTTCATTCTGAGAACACGTGGCATAATGCACTCTGATTCCGAGAAGCTCACCTCCTCTTTGAGGACACACAGTCTACACATTGATGTTTTCATTGCACTGGCTGAAAAGACCCCGTAAGGATGCAGGATGTGATGAGAAGTGGCAAAAGGAAGACTAGACACAAGAAGCCACAAATTTAAGTTGCGAAAAAAAATGTCAAGAATCAGAAATACTAGTTGAGAGTGGTGGTGCCTGGCTGTATCCAGCTACCTTGGAGGCTGAGGCAGGAGGATCACAAGTTTGAGATCAGTCTGGGCAATTTAGTGAGACACTGTCTCAAAATAAAATCTTTTAAAAGGGCTAGGGATGTAGTTCAGAGGTAAAGTGTTTGCCTAGCATCAAAGAGGCCCTGGGTTCCACCCTCAGCCCTGCAGGAGGGGGAAAAAAAAGAAAAGAATCAGGAATCCTGTAAGGAGCTGAGTATGATAATGTTTACCCATAATTCCAATACTTGGGAGCCTGAGGCAGGAGGATCACAAGTTTCAGGCCGATCTGAGCTATACAGTGAGTTAAGGCTAGCCAGGAATACACAGTGAGAGTCTGATTCAAAACAAGAAAGAATTCTGCAAGAATTCCCGGTTGGAAAGACCTAGTCATGGTGGTGCACACCTGTAATCCCAGTACTTGGGAGGCCGTGTGGCAGAAAGTGCCCCCCCACTCTGCCACTATACTTCACTTGCTGTTAATTGTCCAGGTAACCTCCAGTTTATTCCAGGTCCTGTTCTGTTTCTTAGAAACGGCTGCTCACTATGATGCACACTGTAAGTACTGATCAATAACCGCCAAATACTCAGCTTCTGTGCTTCCCACTTACAAACTCCATATAAGCCCTAAACTACCAGACAGCAAGGCCTGACTTTTTTTTTTTTTTTGAGGTCAGGCCATGTGGATGTTAAATAAATCACCTCCAAATCCTGGGTGACGTATTGGTGGCTCTGTTTGCTGCTGCAACTGAGGCAGGAGGATCACCTTGAGTTTGAGGACAGCCTTAGCTACATAAGTGAATTCAAGGCCAGCCTTACATAGTGAGACCCTGTCTCAAACAAAACAAAACAAAAAACCAAGAATTCCCCATTGGTATCCACTCACCCATGTCCCAGTGCATCCCAGCAGTCCTGAGGTGACAAGTTTTGACCACCAAAAAATGTCCTATTTCTTCCTGTTTTATACCCACTCTTCTACATGCAGCCCCACCAGTTTCAGGGTTTCTTAAATGGTTCTTTGCCTCACTGTTGAACCCCAAGTCACCCACACTCAGCACCATGTGCAATCTATTGCCCGTGCCCAGATCTGGGGGTTTCAGGTGTCCGATGATGGGAAGGAGGAGAGGGAGCCCCAGGGAGCTCCCTTTTCCATTGGTGTCTTTGAAACAGCAGCAGTCAGCAGCCAAATGTCAAAATAAAGCTGAAGGTGTACAAAAGTCCCAGCCTGAGTGTGTCTTCTAGAAGGTGTCCCAGCGCCGCCTCTGCCAGGTGAAGGAGTGGGGCGGGTCAGTTCTGGGAGCAGCGAGGGCAGCTGGCTTCTGGCCAGGTTAAGGTGGGGAAATAGCGTCCCCAGCAGCCAGCCACCTGACCGCGAGGTGGGGCAGGTTGGCCTCCTGCCTTCCCATGTCCCCTGGTGGACTTCAGCCCAGACACATATCGCAGAGGTGGCTCCGGTCACCTGTCCCTCATGGCCTCAGCCCCTTTCTGCAACAGGAATTAATTTCACACACAGTGTGTTGCATCTTGTCTGTAAGATTCTACAAAGGTCACCTTGTCAAGGGCACGGACCCTCCTTCCTCAGTACTGAGGGCCTTGTGGATCCTTACTTAATCAGATGTGATCTGATTTGACTTCTTCCCTTCCCTCCCCAGCTGACACTTGCAGAGCGCTCACTGTTGACCTCTGTTGGCCAGCGTTTTCCTGGACCTTTCTGTAGGATCCAGCCACTTTTGGCTGGCAAATTTGTTCCTCTTGGCTTCTTCACTCTCTTCTAAACTGGGCATTGTATGTACACCTGTAATCCCAGCTATTTTGGAGGCTGGGGCAGGAGGATCTCTAGTCCATGGGCTATGTGTCTGTAAAATACAGAGAATGGAAAGTGTGTAGACTTTGGAGTCAGACAGATATGGACTCAAATACTAGATCTACTGTTATCTGTGTGTCTTTGGGCAAGTTACATAACCTCTCTGGTTTCCTCATGTATAAGACAGGAATGGCAATGTTTATCCCATTGAGTTATAATTAGGGTAAGAGATCATATATGTAAAGTGGCTGGCATGCAGCAGTTCCCTAAATGGAAACTGAGTATGACTTAATCAGCACTACTGAGATGTCTACCAAAAGATCATTTATGGACAGCGTAGGCAATCATTTAAGTGAGCTATCTGCTTGGGAAGCAGTCAGTGACATAGAGAGATGCATAGGTAAAATGCAAAGCCTATTAAATTCAATCCCACTTGGCAAACAAACCAACTCAAATGATCTAAGCGTCCTTTAAACCTAATGCAGTCTGAAGATACTTCTTGTGTGAAGTGGGGTTAACCTGGAATGGTACTCCTGGCTTTGACTGCTTTGATTTTATTTCCAAGCCTCGCTATGGAGATCATGTTGTGTGGCCACGGGACTCAGGTGCGGCAGGATGGACTTTCAGACTCATGGATACTAGTTTTCTGCCCTCACCTCCCCCACAGTGGGGCAAATCCATACGTTCCGGTACACGGTGCCCTGGCTTTCTGACTCTCCAAAGTAGGAAGCAAATAGGTTCATTGTGCACACAAGGCTCTGCCGTGCAATCAGGGTCTTCAGGCCCAGGATGCATCAGACTCAGCTAAGGTCACAGGAAAGCAAGCAACAGAGGGACCCAGACTTCATGCCGGCAGTTCTGGCCACTTGGCGGAGCCACACAGCACCCTTTCTGTGAGTGGCCAGTGGCTGGGGGAACTCATCTTGCTGGGAATGGCTCCATCCCCAGGGAATGGATTTGTCCCTGTCTGAGGTTCATTTTGTTTTGCCTCAGACTTTTGGTCAAAAGTACAGTGATCTCAGAGCTTATTCCTGTCCTCTGTGACTCCTCTTTCGCTGCGCAGGACTGAGCTGATCCGACCCCACCCCTAGCATCCCTGATGGGTCGCACTCACTCGAGCGGCCTCCCTCAGGTCCAGGTGCTACTTCCTCAGCCACCTTGCACACACAGCTGTGGTCCTGGGCCGTATTCTACTGCTATGTGGGGGCTGATCTGTTCCAAAGGACCTGGATCAGCAGGTCTCACAGCAGCGGGCCCTGCGCCACACTCATGAGAGCCTCCTGCACATATCTGCAGCCCCAGAGTACAGCAGCGTCTCCTCTTAGTCCTCCTCATCGTCCAGTGCCTACGGCTTCCTAGTCTCCCAGGGCCTCCCACCTCCTGCCTGGGTTTGTCCAGCTGGGGAGCAGGGGTGGGCACACCAGCATTTCATTCTGAAACAAGATCATGCCAAACTTCCCAGACTGGCCTTAGACTTGTGATCCTCCTGATTCAGCCTCCTGAGCTGTTGGGATGACAGGCACTCCTGCCACACCTGGGAAGAATGTGGTTTAATTCCCAAGTCTTTGTGCAATTCCTAATGCTCTTCTTCTTATGGGTTTCTGTCTTATTCTGCTGTGGTTGGAGAAGGGATGTGCTGTGATTTCAGTTTGTTTGAGTTTGTTGGAGAAGGTCCAGGTCCCGGGGAGAGTGTGTGTTCTGTGGCCGCTGGAGGGAATGGGCTCTGAGAACGCATGCTGGGCCCTTGGATGGCACAGAGTAACTCGTGTTTCCTGGTGCAGTTTTTCATTTGGATAATCTGTCCATTGGTGAAATTGGGTGTGGAAGCCTGTGGCTGTGATTGCATTAGAGCCCCTCTGTGTTTCACGTTAGACCTGGTAATGTTGCTGCATATAGTCGGGTGGCCTGGTATCAGGTACACTCACAACCGTTGTTCTTCTTGCTGAATTGATTCCTTTATGACTAGATGCTGACCTTTCTTTGTCTATTTTTACAGTGCTTGATTTGAATTCTATTTTATCTGATATATTTATAGTACTGTTCACTTTGGCTTCTGTTTGCAAGATGTATCTTCTCTCATTTTGCCTATCACCAAATTTTTCTAAAACTTTCTGAGACCATCATTAAATAACCTTTAAATTGCGGGGGGAGTAAATAAATTAGGGGGGAAGTCTGGCGTGGTGGTGTACGCCTGTAATCCCAGCACTTAGGAGGCAAAGGCAAGAGGATCGTTTCCAGTTCAAGACCAGCCTGGGCTACAAAGTGAGCTGAACTGCGTAGTGAGACCCTGTCTCAAAAAGACACAAATAAATAAATAAATGAATAAATAAAATTAGGGTGGAAAAGGTGGGGGGATGGGCACAGGGTATGTGAGCATCACCAAGTGAGGAGAGTGCTGCTCCCAGCACTGTAGCATTCCTGTCCCTAGAGAGGGTCCTCGATGGTGGCGCCCCTTGTGCCTGGAAGAAATGCTTTTCCCACACCAAACCATCCTCTTTCCTTTGGCTCTGGTTTGTAACTCACCTTGCACCTCTCTGATCGTTTTCCACTTCCCACCCCTGGGAGTGGGCAGCACTCGATGGGTGCTGTGGCTGCGGCCGTCTGCAAACAGAGACACTGTGTTTTCTAAGAGCCTTCTGGCTGAGGACAGTGGTACGTGCCAGTCATTCCAGCTACACAGGAGGCTGAGGCAGAAGGATTACAAGTTCAAGGCCAACCTGGGTTATTTACTGAGACTCATTAGAAAAATAAAGAAAAAAATTTAAAGAGGTGGGATTGTAGCTCAGTGGTAGAGCAATTGCCAAGCATCCAGGAAGTCCTGGGTTCCATTCCCAGCACTGCCAAAAAGAAAGAGAAAGAAAACAGCTTTCTAATATGTACCTCATCCTTGCATTGCTTTTTGTTGTTGTTGTTGTTCTGTTTTGTTTTTTGAAACAGAGTCTTGCTATGTGATTCAGTCTGCCCTTGAACTCACTATATAGTCCAGGCAAGCCTTGAACTCATAGCAATCCTCCTTCCTCAGCCTCCTGAGTGGTGGGATTCCAGGTGTGTGCCACCATATCTGGCTGCATTTTTGACGGATGATGTCTGCTACTTGTGTTGGGTTTATTGGGGATGTAACCCTATCATAAGTCAACGAACACACACACACATGTTCTAGTTAAAGTTGAATTATGTATACTCTCTTTTCTTCTTGTTTTGGTCATATGAAAGCTTATAAAAGATTAATCCTCCCACCATAAAATTATAAAGACTGGACCAAATGTCTTCAAAAGCGCTGGCAGAATGTTGACACAAGCAGGACTTAAAGAACTGCAGCCCATGGCAGAAGGGAGCACACAAGAGACAATGGAAACCAGAAAATGATGGAAGGGTATCTTCAGAAGGCTGAAAGGGGACAGTCTCTGGCAGTCTAAAACTTCATACCTATCAAAAATATCCTTCACAGTGCTGGTGAAATAAAAGTACTCTCAGACAGAAGCCAAGAGATTGTGTTACTGGAAGACCTACACTGCAAGATAAAGGAAAAGGAATTTACTCTTTATGCCAAAGAAAAACGACCCTCTGTGGTAGCACAGAAGAGCAAGAGGAATAAAGAGCACTGAAAAAAAAACTGACTGGCCGTGGTGGCATATACTTGTAATCCCAGCCACTCAGGAGGCTGTTGCAGGAGGATCATAGGCTTGAGACCACCTTGTAATCAACTGACCAGACTTCTTTTGTGCTTTTAAACCTATTTAATACTTCCTCTTATTGCATGCCAAGCCAGGGTTATGGGATGCAGAGATGAAGAACTTTGTCTCGTCTCTCAAGTCTGGAGGCAGCATATGGGTAGGGCTTGGGAGGAGACAAACCTGGAAGCACAGATTTATAATTGTGTTAAGTGTAAAGCCGGGGTTAAATGTCTGAGCACAGTATTGTGGAAGTATATACAAGGCAGTGACTGATCCCATATAAGAGTAAGATACAGCGGTGGTCTTAAAGGATGAATAGGTGCTGACTAGGCCAAGTAATGTGGGGAGAGTATTCTTGGCAAGGGGAATAACATGTACTGAGACTTGGGGTACTGAAAGCACTAGAACAGCTATAGGGAGAATAAAACCTATATTCAGAGTGGCAAGGTCCATTTCCCTTCGTCACTCAAGCCATAACTGTATTATCTGGAACAATGATAAAGTCGTGGGGAGGCCAGGCCTGGCAGCACACACCTATAATGTCAGTGCTCAGTACACATCTAAATGCGGGAGCTTTGCGAGTTCAAATTCAGCCTGAACTCTGTTGAAAGACCCTGTTTTAAAGAACAAAACAAACAACACACATCCCTAAAAATATTATAAATAAATAAGATGGTTTGGAGTATACACCTGTAATCCCAGCATTCTGGGAGGCTGTGGCAAGAGGACTACTTTGAGTTTGAAGCCAGCCTGGGTTACATAATGAACTTTGGGCCAGGTTGGATGACACAGCGAGACCCTGAGGATTTTTTTCAGTAATGACTGTAAGGTGTCAAGTGATGTCTCCAGAACTCCAAGGGCATGAAGCCAATTTTTGCTAAGTGAGGCAGAACAGATTTAGGGAAAGGGAAGATCATTAGATGCTTACAGTTTTTATATTTTCTTTTCTTTTTCTTTCTTTCTTTCTTTTTCTTTTTCTTTTTCAGTCTTTTTGAGACAGTATCTCATAATGCAGTTCAAGCTGGCCTTGAACTCACTTTGTACCCCAGGTTGACCTTGAACTCACAGCCATCCCCCTGCCTCAGCCTCCCGAGTGCTGGGATTACAGGCATGCACCACCATGCCCAGCTAGTTTTTATATTTTCCATGCTAGAAATACATGTTAACATCAGATGAAATGAAAACATTTTAAAAGGAAGAAGAGGAGGAGGAGGAGGATAAGAAGGTGGATGAGGAGGAGAAGGAAGAAGAAGAGGAGAAGAAAGAAGAGGAGGAAGAGGAGGAGAAGGAGGAGGAGGAGGAAGTAGAGGAGGAGGAGGTGATGGTGGTGATGGTGGTGGTGGAAAATATCTTATACAACCCTACCACCCGGAGAAAGCCTCTGTTAATACCTTGGTGTAGTGGCTCAGTGCAGTTCTTTCCTAGACCTGTGAGCACATCACATACATAAATTCTCTCATTTTTAAAGACAAATTATCCCATGAGTGGATTCCCATTAGTGCCATCTCCTTGAATATTATCATTTTAAGTACATATTGGTTGACTGGATATGTTGTAATTTACTCAGCCAGTCCCTGCAGTTGATAAGTAGGTTGTCTAAAATTTTTTCACAATTGTCGATGTCACAGAGAGTATCTTGGCAC
>RJWM01041751.1:0-14714 GCA_004363535.1 Dasyprocta punctata | reverse complement strand
TTTTTGCGGCACCGGGGATTGAACTCACAACCTCGCGCCTGCCAGGGCAAGCGCTTAAGCCACTGAGGCAAACTCCCGGCCCTGGTTTTTTGAGGCAGGGTCGCACTATGTAGCTCAGGCCAGCCTTGCGCTCGCGTTGTAGCCCAAGCCGGCCTCGAACCCACAACGCTCCACCTACCTCAGCCTCCCGAGTGAGTGCTGGGATTAAAGGCGTGCGCCACCACGCCCGGCTTCAGCTGTCACTTCTTAACCAACTGCCATCGCGCAGTTCTACCATCTCCCGCCCACCCAACCCCCGCCGCCAAGCGTCCAGGTCCTCTGCAGGTGTGTCCTCGCTTCCATCCACCCACTCAGCCTTGTTCCACCAATGAGTCCACAACTCACTATCCAGCTGAGCCCTAGTGACTTGCCCATCGGTTATCATCCATATACTCATCTCCTATCTTCATATTACATTCTTACGTTTGCAATATGCATGTTATGGATTACAAACTGGTGGTCAACTTAGCACCAGTTGAATTAATTCAGCTGGTGTTGAGTAAAGATGCTCCACCTGAAGAAAGTTGCCAGTATAAATAGGGACGTGGAGAAGAAGAAGGAGGCGTTGTGGGTTCTTCCAGGAGTTGTTGTTGGAGCCGCTGGTTCTCCTGGAGGTGCTTGTCACGCTGGCTTCTCCAATGTGGATTCGGCCATTATCGTCGGAGGAGCTCGGGACCTCATCGGTGAGAGTGGCTGTGGTTCATGTTGTGGGAGCCCTGCTCCTCACATTGTGCATCGTTTCCAGGCTCCAGAGGGGAGGCTGTGTGCTGGAGAAGCTTGTCACGCTGGGCTTCCTGACCTGTGCTCAACTGTTCTCCATCATCGGAGGAGCGCAGGACCTCGTCACTGTTGGGGATGGCTGTGGTGCTCTTCAGGGCAGCCCCGCTTCTTCTTTTGAGCGTGACTTCTCGGCTCTCACGTAGAACCCTCAACCCACTGCACAGCTCCTTCACCCTGCTGGCATAGACTTTCTAGCTCCACCGCTGACCTGTGGCCTTCCCAGCACAGAACCGTAAATAAACTGGCGTGAGCCCTTATTGGGGGCTCTTAGATTCCTAGTTGGTACTGTGGGAGGCATTGTCATGCATTTGGGTCTCTAGTGGGACTCTTGCATGACATTGCTGTGGGATCCAGGCCCTCGGCTATCCTGGGTCTTAGTGTTGTGGACAGATTCTCCTGCACTTTCTTGTGTTTAACTTTGGGTGACTGTTATAAAACAATATTACCAACTCTGTGTCCTGTAGCAGTTGTTCTCCATGTAACCCCTGCCTACAACAATGCATAAGCACGAGTCAACTGTTTTCGCTTCTATCTCTCCACCATCCATTTCCATCACCATTCTTTGGCCCCTGAATTTGTAACCTAAACTTTCCTCTATTACTAATCATTACCGTTTGTGCCCGTTCGCCGTGATGAGTGCAGCAGTGCAGGCAGCCACCTGAGGGGAAGACCCAGCGCCTGTGGGCGGCCCTAGCCAGTGGCCCCTGGCCTGGATGAAATGAACAGGAAAGAAGCCAATGGGCCGTGGGGAAGAGCTGGGTCTCCCCGGTCACCTTGCACACCGGTCTCCTGTTGCATCCTTGATCCCTGCGTTCTCCGGCTTCCTCCTCTCGGGCTGAGCAGCTGCTGGACCCGGAGTTCTCAGGAGCACGACGGCGCTGAGCCATGGGCCTGACTGACAGCCAGAGGAGTTACACATCTCTATCAACCGGTCCTCTGGGGAGCCCAGCACCGAATCAAGTAAGCAGCACACGCTCACCACTTGGTGTCGGTGCTGGATTCCGGAGTCTTCAAAATGAGTAAGACCCGATCCAAATTCATGACCTGATGATCCAAAAGGTCCAAACAGCCAGGCACGTGGTGCATACCTATAAGCCCAGCACTCTGGGAGGCTGAGGCAGGAGGATTGCAAGTTTGCCCAGCCTGGCTAATTTGGGAAGAATTTATCTCAAAATAGAAAGGGCTAGGGATGTGGTTCAGTGTGAAGACCCTAGGTTCAACCCCCAAGTACTGAAAGTAAAAACGTAGGTACCGACAGATGGGAGACGAAGGTCAGCCTAAGAGTGTACACCATACTGAGATGTCCGTGCCTCTGTCTCTGACATGGGCGAGCAGGGCTCTCCACAGGTCTGGGCGGGAGGGAGAGGGCGCCCCACAGGTCAGGACAGCCCGACGGAGGTGGAGGAGAAGGGAAACACACACTGGAAAGGGGGTGGCTCAGAGTGCCAGGTGGCAAAGCGGGGTGGGGCGGGGGGGGTGAGGGCTAACCGAGGGTCCCCGCCCGAGGCCAGCAGGTGCTCTTTCTCCGCCGGCAAGCACCCAGTTAGCCAAGTTCCCAGGAGGGAGCCCTGCACCCTGAGGAGGACGGGGCTCGGCTCGGAGTCTCAGCGGTGCCGGTGGGTCTGAGCCTCCGCACTGGGCTCCGTGGCCGCAGGCTGCCTCTTCCCCTCCGCCCGGGACCTGGGGTCAGACCCTACCCACCCCTTCCTCCCAGCCCCGAGACACCCGGCCTCCTGCGTGTGGCGCGGGTGTCAGCTGTCACCTAAGGTGTGAGTGCCACCGAGGTGTCAGCTGAGGAGCGGCGCGGCTCCGGGCTCACTGCTGACAGCTCGCTCCAGTGCCCAGGAGCCTCTGCTGCCCCTGGGGCGCCCGGAGCCCGGCTCAGCCTGCAGAGCCGCCGCGGGGCGCATCTGTGCTCCGGCCTCGGATCCCGGTCCCCCTCCGACCTGCCCCGCGGTGGCGACCCCACGCGAGAGCGGAGGAGCCCACGAGGGACGGGGCGTCCCGGCGGGGCCGTGTCCTCGGGACGGTGCACTGCAAGGAGGGTAAGGGTCACGCATCTCTGACGGCCTCAGCCGTGCTGACCACGCCGCTGCCCCGCGCCCGCGCCCGCGCCCCGCACTGACCGCGTGCAAACCTGGCGCGGCCCGCCGTGCTCCGTCGCCCTCTGGTGGCCACAGCCGGCCCCACATCCGGGCTCCGAGCCCTGTGGGGGGCCCCACACCTGGCGGGGACCTCCAGCGCCCGGGTTGGACAAAGCTTCTGGAAGGAAACAATCAGATTTCGGAGTTTAAAACACATCCTAGCAAGGGAGCGCTGCACCCCCGGGGGCCGGCGCCGCAGCGCGGACAAGGGGGCCCGGTACCCCGGCCGCGTCCTTTCTGCGCTTGGCACAGCCTGGGGAGGTCACTGTCGTGGGCCCTGCGCAGCCTGGAATTGCGACCTCGCGTCCCCTCGCCTGGTCGCCTCTCCGCCCCCGACCCCAGGGCAGCACAGGAGCGGGGTGGACAGTCCTGTCCCACCCGGTGCGGCCTCCTGATACAGCCAGGGAAACTGAGGCTCAAGGAGGAGCTGAGGCCGGCGGGACAGTCTCGTGGCCGAGTGCCGCGCGGCTGTCAGTCGGACAGGTGGGGAAGCTGAGGCTGGGGGCGTCCCTCCACCCGGGGCAGAGCTGGACGTGGGCGGGAGGGAGACGGGGTCTCCGACTGGTGGAGTCCCAGGCTGCAGCCACATGGCCAGAGAGGGCAGGGCAGGGGGACAGGCGACCAAGGACACTGGCGGTAAAACCTAAGGACAAAGCTCGGGGGTGGGGGCAGAAGGGCCGCAGGGGAGGGGCGGGGGTGACCAGGGAGAGGCAGGAGTTGCCCAAGGCCACATCGTAGGGCGGGGTCATCGCCCCACCCTGGCCACCTGGTCTTCCTGGGGCCTCACCCGACCCATCCGGTTTGTGCAGGGGAAGCTGCGCCTGGCTCTGGGCGGGTGAGTGGGTGGTCTCCGGAGCCCCCGAGGACTCAGGGCCCCTCAGGCCTGGATACTGCCCGGACCCACAGCCACTCAGGACAGCTGCTGTCCACAGAGGTGGGACAGACCCAGCCATGCGGGTGACGGGCGCACAGCAGAGAGGGCTGGTCGGAGGGGGAGTCACTGAGCTGCGGCCCTTGCTAGGGGCAGGTGCCACGCAGTGCTCGGCCTGTCCAGGTCTCCTGCTTTGACCACAGCATAGAGGGTGACGCATCATCCCCTGTCCAGAGGAGGAAACCCGCACAGAGGCAGAGGAAGCTGCCAGCCGTGGAGCACAGCACAGTGCAGGGTGGAGCGGCGGGCGTGGGGTCACCTGAGCCACCTGTGAGTCACAGCCGCCTGCTGCGGGGGGTGGGGGGCAGGGGAGCCGGACTCCTCCCCACAGCCCTTGGAGGCGTGCTGTCGGCCACACCCCAGTGGAGATTGGGGACCTTCAGCCTGTTGCCCTCTGCTCCCTGATACTGAGACTGAGAGGAGAAGTGCCCTGTCCCAGGCACAGAGCTGCAAAGGGCAGAGCTGGCCAGCTGCCCCTAGGGGACCCCAGCTCCCCTTCCTTCCACTGTGGCTCCACGGGGTCAGGCTGGGTATTGCCCAGGGCCCACAGAGCCTGCCCACCCTGAAGCCTCTCAAGTCATCGTTCTGGCTGGTGAGCCCTGGGCATCTGGTGAATTCTCTGTGCGCCTCAGGGCAAAGCCATGACCAGGCTGGACAGGTAGGGGACAGCCCCGCCCACCCCAGCCCTGCCTACAGCTGGGAGCAGGGGTTGTTCAAGGCCAGCATAGCAGGGCTGCAGGGTGGGGCCTACCCACCCCATCCTGCCCATCCTGTGTGCCCAGGCGCAGTCAGGAGGACCAGCTGCCCACTCGTGACCCTGGGGAGGCACATGCCCCTCCCCTGCAGCTCCAGCCTCCCTGGCCTGTCCTCCACCCAGTCCCTCCGCCTCAGCGGGTGACCCAGCCAGGCAGGCCAGCATTCCGGCCGGGCACCCATCCCCAAAGGCATTGCGACACTGGCCATCCTGCAGCACCAGGCATGCCCCCAGAATGCCAGTCCTGTGTTGCACCGTGGACCACACTGTCTGATGCCGCACGGGTCCTGGGGGTGCACCCCAAGGCCCCTAAATCCATTCTCACTGAAACCTGGCAAGGAGGGCTGGTGCTCTGCTTGGGCCTGAATGTCTCCTAAGGTCCCTGTGTTGGGAGCTTGGTCCCCAGCACTGGTGCTGTTGGGGGAGGTGGGCCCGAGGGGCAGGAAGCTGGGTCACCAGGGAATGTGGGGACCCTGAAGGGGATGTGGAGCCCTGGTTCCTTCCCGCACCCTTTCTGCTCCTGGCCTCCGCCAGAGTCCCCAGGTGCTGCCACTCTCCTTGAGAAGTGGACAGTGACGGTGTGCCCAGAGGACAAGAGAGTCCTCCCCATCCTTCCAGGCCCCGTCTGTTCACAGTGGGCATGTCAGGCTGCCACACCATTCCTAGGGCCTTCTGTGCCCGGGGCAGTACCCAGGACTCTGCTGGCCACACAGGCCGTGAAGTCCAGGCTCACTCAGCTCGCCGTGGGCCATGGGCTGGGAGGGTGCCCACTCTGCACTGTTCCTCATGTTGTGGAGCAGTGCGGGGGGAGGGGGGCTGGGAGGAGAGCGCTTGCCCGGAGGCCCCCAGGGCAGCGGGTTGCTGGACTCAGGGTTTCTTCCTGGACCCCGCATCTGGAAGGAGCTGCTTTGGGGCAGGGTGAGTGGTGAATGGGCCAGGGCCTGCCACTGAGTCTCAGTTACTTGGCCTTCCAAGCCTCAGTTTACCTGCTGTGAAATGAGGGCGATTCCTGAATGCCCCTCTCCCTGGTCTCTGGTGGGTTAGAGCCCAGTGAGCTGAAGCATCTATAGTCCTGTGGGAACCCCAGACACCCCCATCCTGCAGGCTCTGGGGAGGGAAGTCCCAGACCAAAGGCCCCAGGGGCCAGGCTGGGAGCTGGCCTCCTCCCCCAGGCAGTGGGGAGTCATGCAGGGCTCCTGAGCGAGGAAGGGCAGAGGTCAGCAGCCCAGTCAGGTCAGGTCCAGGCTCTGCCCACTCACAGTTGCTGTCACCACTGCCCCCGTGACTCGAGGACTCTGTAGGTCCCATGCCCGCTGTGACTGCAGGCTGCGTGGTGACCTCCTGAGCTCAGATGAGGAGCTGGGGTCTCAGTGTCACCCAGCCTCCACACTGCCTGGACAGCTGTGTGGCCTTTGATGGAGACACTGCCAGGGGGCCAGAGGAGCCCGATGACAAATGCCCAGCCTCTGTCCCCTCCTTCCTGCCCCGATGTCCAGCGGGGCCCCCTTGATCTGTGCCCACGTGCAGCGAGCTGAGGTGGAAATGGCTGTGGAGGGGATCGCAAGACTTGGAGCACAGCCAGCTCCTTCCTGCATGGTCCCTTGGCCCCTATCTCCTCTCCTCTGTCACCAGGCTTCTTGCCAGTACCCCCTGGAATAATGCTAATCTGGGGGTGCCAGTTGTTTCCTGTGGGGCCTGGCTGGCATGCATGTTTGAAGCTGTATTTTAAGCCCATGTGCCAGGCCACTGTTCTGGCTCTGCTGGGAGTTGTCCCCAGCCTAGCTGCCCTCCTGCTGGGGTCTCCTGGGGGGACCCTGGCTCCCTGGGCCTCTATGACAATGGCTCCCCATTCCACCCCCTCTCCCTACATCCAGCTCCCGGAGGAGGCCCTGTACGCCCACCCCTCTCCTGTGCCCTGACATTAACATGGCACTTCCTTTGTGTCTGACCCGGGCGGGGTTACAGCCTGGGTCTCTGGCCTTCCAGGTCCTCACTGTGGCCAGCTCAGTGTTGGCAGTGTCAGGGAGACCTGCAGCTGGGGGAGTCTGGAGCAGAAACCTCAGGAGCCCTGGCCAATGGCAGCAGTGCCGCAAGGCTGGTGGACCAAGGCAGGCAGGGCGGGCCAGGCTGACGCTCTGGGGTCTGGCTCAGTCCAGGCCCTCGGCCTGTCCAGCCCTGCAGCTGGTGCCTCTGCTCTGTGCTGTGCCACGCCGCTTCCCTGTGGGACCTTCCTAGGCCCACCACCACACCTTATGTCCACTCTTTAGGGGCTCCCCATTATCTGGGGTCTCAGTGAGTGCCCAGCCCCCGAGCCCTCCCAGCCCAAGGCTGGGCACTGCTCCCCACAATTCTCCCTTGTTACCCACTGTTACACTGTGTGGGATGAAACGCTATTTTTAGTTCATGTTTGTGGTACATAATGATCACATTCATCATGGGGAGCTGGAACGTGGACACGGCACCTATTAATTCTTTTTACTTCCACTTCTCCTACCTTCCTCCTCCCTCCATTGTTTGTCCCTTTTGCAAAAGTTCTATCTCTTTGTGCCTTGGTTACTTTTCTTTCATTGCTGGGACAAAATACTGGACACCCAAAATTAAGGAAGGAAAGGTCTATTTAGCTCACAGTTTGTGGAAGTTTCAGTCTGGTCATCATCTGGCTCCAGGGCAGGGTGGTGTGGCACAGGGGCAACAGTTCAAGGCAACAGAAGACCACAAAGTAACAAGAGCAAAATGGGGGAGAACACAACTCTTTTCCTCCCTTATATTGTAAGCAGTTAGCCCCCCTAGGGTGGGCGTAGCACTGGCACTACCTTCATATCCTCCTCTTGTACAGGTTGAGGATGTTTACAAAGTAAGGGCCTTACTGCTATACTGAGTGGCTTAGTTAAACTTCAAAATGTCTCAAGCTGACACAGTGTATCAACCATTACAATCTATGGCTTGTCAACCTGGCAACCAGACACATTTCTTTAAATCAGTCTCCACATACAAAGACATGTTTATTTTTGATCAATTTATAACTTGAACTTTATAATGCAGGTTTAATAATTCTTAAGAACCAGTATTAAATCTCTCAACATTATATTATATTAGAACCATAACATTTTGTCCTTGGCCCCCCAAAGACTCATGCACATTCTTTTATGTAAAAGACATTTAGTCTACCTCTAAGAGTTGCCAAAGTTCCAACAGTTTCAGCATTGCTGAAAAATCCAAGACCAAGTCTCCTCCAAGATGTAAGGCAAACCTTAGCTGCAAACCCCTGCACAAATGAAAAAAAAAGTAAACACTTTTAACATGCAATAGTACAAGATAAACACTGCCATTCCAAAAGTTACAAACAAAGGAATACAAAGGATTGGGACCAAAGCACGTCCAAACTTCAGCAGGGCAAACATTAAATCCTATAGTTCCATATTCAGCGTCTGAAGCACTCTGTGGCAAATTGTGAGCTCCAAAGAACTTGTGTGATTTTATCCCTGTGGCACTTCTGATGGTTGCAGTTCCCACAGCTTTTCTCTCAGTGCTGTTTTGTTCTCTCCTTGTATCTTTCCTCAGATGATCTACATTCCTGGCTTTTCCAAATTTCTGGGGTCCCCACTGCATCTTTGGCTTCACACTCACAGCTTCACACACTGCCTGGCCTCCCAGGCCTTCTGAAATTGGGGTGGAAGCCTTTTTAACCTCAGAACTCTTGCATTCTGCATGCACATAAAACCAGCACCACGTGGATGTTGCTAAGCTCTGCTGCCTGTTGGAGCAGTACCGAGGCTTTCTTCTCTCTTGGCTGTAAAAGTTGAGTGCCTGGATCATGGGGCACTCTGAATTCAATTCTGAGGAACAAATTTTTATATTACTTCCATGCTGGAAATTGGTATTCTGTGGCTTTTGCCCCAAAGCAAAGTCTTTCACTTTTGCTGTTTTGAGGCTGCAAAGGTTTAAGACTTGCTACATTTTGTGATGCCTTCAGGCCATCTTTTAAATTTTTTTTTGTTATTGTTGCTTCTCAGCAATCAAGATTTCCTCAACTCAGGCCAGGTGTGGTGGGTCACGCCTTTAATCCCAACACTCGGGAGGCTGAGGTAGGAGGAGCGTTGTGAATTGAAGGCCGGCTTGGGCTACAATGTGAGCACAAGGCCGACCTGAACTACACAGTATGACCCTGCCTCAAAAAACTAGGGCCATGAGTTTGGCTCAGTGACTTAAGTGCCTGTCTGACAGGTGTGAGGTTGTGAGTTCAATCCCCGGTGCCACAAAAAAAAAAAAAAAAAAAAAAAAAAGAAAATTTCCTCAACTCTATCTTTGTAGTCCACAGCTTTATTGAATCTTCCTTCCTGATCAAACTTACAATGTTTTAATCATCCTGTTGGACTCTTTGCTCTTGATTCTCAACATAAACCTGGCTAAAAGCACCCAACAATAGCCATGCCACCACCTCAACATTAGAGTGTCTTGAAATTTCTTCTGCAAGATTAATTAGTCTACTATCCTTAATCTTAGTTTCAGGCAAAGTCTCTGGACATGAGCAAAATGCAGACAAACTTTTTGCCAAGCCATAATATACATCATCTGGAGTCCAACAACCAATGCAGTCCTTCCCAGCAGAAATCTCTTGAGCTTAATCTTTACTGGCAGGATTTTTATTAGTCTTCTGGTCTTCTGAGCTTTAACCAGAATCTCCTACACAGAACAGCCTAAGGTATTTCAGCTCTACTCTTTCAGGAGACATCTCTAAACCTTTCTAAACTCTTACCATAAGCCATTCTTAAAGGCTCTTGAACTACATGGTCAGGTACAGTCACAGCAACAACCCCACTCCTGGTACCAAATTCTGTCTTGGTTACTTTTCTTTCATTGCTGGGACAAAATACTTGACATCCAAAATTAAAGAAGAGAAGGTTTATTTAGCTTACGAGCTGTGGAGGTTTCAATCTGTAATCATCTGGCTCCAAGGCAAGGTGGCATGGCACCAAGGCAATACATCCAGGCAGCAGAAGACAACAAAGTAACAAGGCAAAAGGGGTGCGGTTCCTTCCTTATATTGTAAGCAGGTTATCCTCCCTAGGGTGTGTGTAGCACTCAGCACCTCCATGCCCTCCCCTTGCACAGGATGAGAATGTTTACAAAGTAAGAGCCCCGCCCCCCTGCTGAGTTGCTTAGTTAAACTTCAAAATTTCTCAAGTTGACACAATGTATCAATTATTATTACATCTTATTTCTTATTATGTAGCTTTTATTTTGCTCTTTAAATTTTTTTATGCTTTGAATTTCTCATATAAGAGAAACTATGCAATAGTTAAACTTGTGTATCTGGTTTATTTCACTTAGCATTATGGTCTCAAGGTGCATCCATTTTCCAAAAAATGGCTCAAATTTATCCTGTATAGCAGAATAGTATTCCATTGTGTATAAATACCACATTTTCTGTATTCATTCATCTATTGATGGACATACAGGCCACTTTCAAGATCTGTTATGAGTTGTGCTGCTATAAACATGGGTGTGCATGTATTGCTGTAATGTGATGTCTTTAACTCTTTCATGAAAATACCTAGAAGGGGATAGCTGGGTTGAGTGGAATTTCTATTTTTAGTTTTTTGAGTAATCTCCACACTGTTTCCATAGTGGTTATACTAGTTTACATTCTCCCCAACAATGTAGAAGAGTCCATTTCCCCTGCAGGCTCATGTCATTTATTATTATTTATTTCTCAATGATGGCCATTCTTTCTGGAGTAAGGTGGAATCTCAGTATTGTTTTATTTGCATTTCTCTAATGACCAGAGATGTTGAGAATATTTTCATGTATTTATTTGTATTTCTTCTTCTGAAGTGTCTGTTCATTTCAATTTCCCATTTCTTGATTGGGTCTTTTACTTTGGGGAGTCTAATATTTTCAATTCTTTATATACTATATTCTAGATAGTAGTCTTTTACCTGAGGTGTAGCTGGCAAACGTTTTTCCGATTCTGTAGGTTGTCTCTTCACTCTGTTGGTTGTTTCCTGTGTTATGTGAAGTTTTTAATTTGGTTTGTTCATGTTTTTGTTTTTGTTTTCTGTTTTTTTGGTACTGGGGATTGACCTCATAACCTTGCGCTTGCCAGGCAGGTGCTTATGCCTCTGAGCTAAATCCCTGGCCCCTGAAGTTTTTAATTTGATATGATTCCATTTGTTGATTCTTGATGTTATTTCCTATGAAATTTGGGTTCTGTTCAAAGTCCTTGCCAACACCCTCAAGAGTTTTACTTATTTTATCTTCTGATTAAATGTTTGTTTTAATATTTAGATTTTTGATCCATTTTGATTTCAGTTTAGTACATGGTGAGATATATGGGTCTAGATTCAATCTTCTTCATGTGAAAAGCCAATTTTCACAGCACTATTTATTTTTTTTCCAAATTATTTCCAAGTCTTTATTTTTTATTTTATTTATTTATTTATTTATTTGGTACCGGGGATCGAACTCACAGCCTCACACTTGCCAGGCAGGCGCTTACACCACTGAGCTAAATCCCCAAAGCACCATTTATTAAAGAGGCTATCTGTCCCCCAACATGTGTTTTTTGACCCCTTTGTCAAAGGTCAGATAGCTGAATGTGCCTGGGGTTTTTTCTGCATCCTCTATTCTGTCCTATTGATCCACAGGTCTGCTTTTGTGCCAGTACCTTGTTTTTTATGGCTGGAGCTTTGTAATTGAATTCAAAATCCAGTATGTGATGTGTCCTGTTTCACTTTTGTCACCCAGGATTGCTTTTGCTATTCTGGGTCTCTTCTGATTCCTTACGAATTTTAGGATCATTTTTTCTAGTTCTGTGGGGATTGCTATTGGCATTTTGGTTAGGATTGCATTAAAACTGTATATCAAAGCCGGGCATGGTGGCACACACCTTTAATCCCAGCACTTGGGAGGCCAAGGTAGGAGGAGCATTGTGAGTTCGAGGCCAGTTTGGGCTACAACGCGACTGCAAGGCCAGCCTGAGCTACATAGTGTGACTCTGCCTCAAAAATGCTAGAGTTGGAAGTTTGGCTCAGTGAGTTAATTGCCTGTCTGGCAGGCACAAAGTTGTGAGTTCGATCCCTGGTGCTGAAAAAAATAAAATAAAATAAAAAATAGAAAATAAAAATAAAAAAACCCTGAGTATTGGTTTTGGAAGTATGGCCATTTTGACTATATTGGTTCTGCCTATCCAGGGGACTGGGGATACTTTTCATTTTCTGGGGTCCACTTCAATTTCCTTTTTCAGAGTAATACAATTTTCATTGCAGAAGTTTTCCACATCTTTGGTTAGGTTAATTCCCAATTTTTCTTTCTTTCTTTCTTTCTTTCTTTCTTTTTTTCCATTGGTACTGGGAATGAATTCCCAATTTTTCTTTCTTTTTTTTTTTTTGCGGCACCGGGGATTGAACTCACAGCCTCGAGCCTGCCTGGGCAGGCGCTTAAGGCACTGAGCCATACTCCCGGCCCTGGTTTTTTGAGGCAGGGTTGCACTATGTAGCTCAGGCCGGCCTTGCACTCGCGTTGTAGCCCAAGCCAGCCTCGAACTCACAACGCTCCGCCTACCTCAGCCTCCCGAGTGCTGGGATTAAAGGCGTGCGCCACCACGCCTGCCTTCCCAATTTTTCTTGATGCTACTGTGAATGGTATTGTTTTCCTAATTTCTTTCTTGGTGAGTTCATTATTGATGTACAGGAATGGCACTGATTTTTTCGTGTTGATTTGTTTCCTGCTACACTGCTGAATTTGGGTATTAATCCTGGGAGTCTTCTGGTGTCATCGTGGGCCAGGTGTTCAGCAGCCTTGAGTTGATGGAATAAGTGGTCCTATATCACTTTTCTAGTGGCAACATGGAATTTCATATTCTGGATATACCGTATTTATGTCTGCCTGTATGGACATGTAGTCAGTGTCTGTCTCGCTCTCCCCCCAACCCCAGTAAGTACTGAACATTGAACCCAGGGCTGTGCACTGAGCTACATCCCCAGCGTTGTTTATTTTTATTTTGAGACAGGGTCTCACTAAGTTGCTACATCAGCCAGTCTGGACTCAATCTTTCAGTCTTCCTGACTCAGCTTCCCAGAGCACCAGGATTCTAGGTGTGTGGTGGCAGCCTGGCCTTGACTTTTTCACGTGAGAAGTCACACTGTCACAAGTATCACTGCACATGTGACCGTGCCAGGAAGAGCCCAGCAGGGGAGAAAAGCCAGGGACCTGCTTCTGAGGCGTGCTCACTGCAGGGCCAGGCGACGGGCTGGCGGCTGCGGCCTCTAAGGGAGCAGTGACCAGGGCCTGAGATGAGAGCCGTGCTGCCAGTGTCATTCAGCTCCCACTGCATCCACAGCCTCCCGGAGTCAGAGGGCGAGGTGGCATTGGGGACAGCTCCTGTGGGGCACAGCGAAGGGCTGGGGGAGGCCAACCACCCACTCCTTGTCCCCTCCTGCCTCCACCTCATCTAGGGAGGGCAGCATGTCCTCAGCCCCAAGGGCACCGAGGTCCCCTGCCTCTCCAACGGCCACAGCACAGCTGGGGCGTGCACCTGCCTCAAGCCCAAAGCATGCACCACTAGCCCCTGTGCTAAGGCGGAGGCGCAGCACACCGCCTCAGTGCCGCTCCTGGCCGCGGTCCTGTCCCCTCTGTGGCCTCCTTGGCAGCACATTTTATCTTTAAGCCTTGATGGGTTGAGCCGAGCCCGTGTTCTTTCCTGATCCGAGTCGTCCCTGGGCCTGTCTCTGAGCTCCTCTTCTGCGACGTTAAGACGGTGAGTGAGAAGGGCTGAGAAGCGCCACGGCCAGGCCTCATGGCGCACAGCCCAGCGTCCTGGCCAGGGCCCGGAGAGGGACCCCTTCTCCATCTGCGGCTCAGCGGCGGGAGGGGCCTGCAGAGCTGCGGGGAGCAGGGCACCCTCTGCTGAAACGCATCAGAACCGAGTTTCCAGAGGAAAGCGTGCCTGGCACACGGCTCAGGTCCCAGGAAGGAAAGCTCGTGCCTGCGCACTCTGCTGTGAAGCGCGAGGCCCCTCCTTCCCCCTCATGTTCCCTGGATCATCAGCCGGGCTCCTTGGGATGGCACCCCGCACCGCACCCCACAGGCGGCACTTCCGTCTCTCCGAGGTGAGACCCGGGAAATCACGTGCTTTCACGGGCACCACTCGGCCACACTTCCTGGTCGGCAAAATGAGCGCTGCGGCCCACGCTGATGATGTTGGGTTACCATGGTGATAGACAAATTAAGACCTTCAAGACCGCCAAGGGCGGTGTTGGTACCAGTGATGGGGCCGTAAGGCAAGTCCTTTGCCTGAACTGTATGAGACCGTGATGGACGGGGCCTAATGTCGCCAGCCCGGTGCTCCTGCGGAGGGCCACGGGGATGGACCACAGATGGGGCTGTCACCATGGGAAGCCCAGTCGGCCCGGGGGAGGGAAGTCTGTGCCGCTGGCCCCTGTGCAGTTTCTGCCCTGGGCCCTTGGTCACTAGTACGTGGGACCTCTGAACAACACTGGGGCAGGGAAGACTGGCCCCCGAATGAGCTGTGGTCACCCTGAGTGCTGAGAGCCTCCTCCACCTGAATGGCATTTGGCAAGCATCCATCCCATTGTGAGAAGAAGGTCTGCTTGCCTTTCCCCGCCCTGGGTGGGGAATATATGTATTTTCCAAGTCTCGGATTCACTGGCCAGCCCACATGAAGCAACGTGAAAGTCTTGCTCTCTGGGAGGATTTCACCTGGGTCTGTGCAGCAGTGGCCTTCCACCTCTGGCTGAAGCCAGCACCCATGTGGAGTTTTACTTCTTCTTTTGGTGCTATGTGGAACTGACATCAGAGCCTTTGCACTGAACTACATCCCCAGTGTCCCCCCCCCGCCCTTTTGTCTGGTGACAAAGTCTCGCCAAGTTGCCCAGCCTGGGCTCAAATTTGCGATTCTCCTGCGTCGGCTTCCCTCGGCCCTGGGATTGCAGGCGTACACCACCATACCTGGCTGTGCAGACCAATCTTAATGGCAGGTTCACATTTTTTCACCCTCCGTCAACTATCCATGAGTGCACAGCTGTGGATTAAGAAGTTAGCAAAA
>RJWM01041750.1:0-14671 GCA_004363535.1 Dasyprocta punctata | reverse complement strand
AGGTATAAACTATAATGATTGCCACTCTAAATAGGCATCAGTCATCAGTAGGGGGCCGAGAACTCCTTGACCCTTCCTTCTAGGGAAGGTTCTTATTCTTTCCATGTTCACTTGCTGTGTGACCTGCTTCCCCATTGGATCGATATTACCCAAGTGACTATACTGGTAATCTTTTTTTTGTTGTTGTTGTTTTTTGTTTTTTCGCAGCACCGGGTATTGAACTCACAACCTCGTGTCTGTCAGGCAGGCACGTAAGCTGCTGAGCCAAACTCCTGGCTCTAGTTTTTTGAGGCAGTGTAGCACTATGTAGCTCAGGTCAGCCTTGTGCTCACGTTATAGCCCAAGCTGGCCTCAAACTCACAATGCTCCTCCTACCTCAGCCTCCCAAGTGCTGAGATTAAAGGCGTGCGCCACCACGCCACGCCGCTATATACTTGTAATCTTATTGGTTGATCATAGTTCTGTTCCTCTTACCTGTACCTTGTGGTTTCATATGTGTGATTTTGTTCTATACAGTGTCCCCTGTAAGTGGGTTCTGTGGCAACTCATTCTGGACTCCTTCTGTCTCTCAGTAGTTGTATCTCGCCTCCTCAATAAACATTTGATACTCTTTTTTTTTTTTTTTTTTTCCTGCACCGGGGATCGAACTTACAACCTTGTACCTGCCAGGGCAGGCGCTTAAGCTGCTGAGCCAAACTCCTGGCCCTAGGTTTTTGAGGAAGGGTCGCACTATGTAGCTCAGGCCGGCCTTGCACTTGCTTTGTAGCCCAAGCTGGCCTCGAACTCACAAGGCTCCTCCTACCTCAGCCTAGTGAGTGCTGGGATTAAAGGCGTGTGCCACCACATCTGGCAACGTTTCATACTTTTAACTTCCATTGTTCCTTAGAGTTCATTCATCAATTTTGGGAAATACAAAGTTGTTGTAGCAGGTATCTAGTAGATTGGGAGTTAGAGTATTTCCCCTATGTCACTTGGAGGGTCCTGACATCATTCCTATATAAATAAATTTTCAATTCACTTATCTGTATGTCTCTTTCAGATTCAGCCTGGTCAGTAAATATGTCCATGTTGCTCATGGATTTGTTTCTAGCATTTGGCATGTGGTTGGGTACTAGTAATAGTTATTTAATAAATGAATGAATGTGCAATAAAGGAAACATTATATTTAAACTCATTGTCACAGTTCTGAAGATTAGTTTTGTTTTCTTATTTAAGTTTTCTCTATTTTATCACCACATATTCAAATTTTGAATGGTAAAGACTCAAAATTCATTTTAAAGTACTTAGTAGTTGTACCTTCAAATATTATGTGAATAAGAATATCTGGACATTTTCTTTTAAAATTCCAAACAGGGATACAATCTTAATGAAACTTGAAAATTGATAAAGTCAAAAGGAAATTTAAATGTGTATTATCTTTACAATTACTGTAAAGACACATTCTTTCTTATATCTGACTATTAAGATCATCTCCATGTTCTATACTCCATGTAAAGCTATTGATAAACTCAAATAAAATAAATTTAATTAAAATTGTTTGCAAAGAATTTGGAATGATTAAAATAATCTTGAATTTTCACAAAAAGCCAGCCCACACAGTAGATGCAATCAGTTATATTGTATTATCATGTTATTGAGAAAACACTTTCCACATATGTGTTTCAAAATATTCTAGCATTATACTTTTATAAATGTCTTCAACACATTGCTAATTCAAGTTACAAAACAATATAGATTCTTTAGCTACATTTTGGGTTAAAAAATGAAGTTTTTAAAAAGTAGCTTGCATGGACATACAAAAATAATCAGTCATAACTGTAGAAAACAAAACAGCAAGCGTCCTTTCTATTGGCTTATATTTAAACTCATTATCACAGTTGGATTGTAATTCTCTTATGGGCAGCTAAATTAGATAGAAAACCAAATACAGTCAGAGAGGGACAGGGTTGTCTTTCTTGCCACAGAAAAATAAAGACATCAGAATTGTTGCAGGAGGTACATCTGAAAAAGACCAGACCTCAAGATAAAGATGCAGCAACCAGGCCTACACACCTCCTTTAAGGGATAAGCAGTAACCTGGAATTATAATTGCAATAATTCCATCACTTGATTCAGTAAAGTCCAGATAAACTTCAGTCACCCAGGTGGGTACCCATCCCTCCTAACATGCCTTTGTTCTTTCCATGTACCATCGCTACATGATCTGCTTCCCTATGGGATCAATATTAGCTAAGCAGCTATGCTTGCAACCTTACAGGCTAATTACAGTTTAACCCAAATAGTAATCACATTGTGACTGCTGTAGAAATTACCTCTGATGAGCTGCCTTGATGGCAACCCACTTCCAAGACCCCTCCTGTCTCTCAGGAACTAATCCTAGTCCCTCAAAAACCTTCCCCATACTTAACCTCATTCATCCTTTAGAATTAATTCTTTGATTTCAGGGGACATAAACACAACAACTCTGATATTCAGCAGATCGAAGGTTCTATTTTCCCCTATATCACTTCTGTGTCACTACAATTCCATATCTGTCTATGCATCACAGCAAAGGTATTGAAATAATGACTTGTTAGGTAGAAAGGACAAGTTTTTAAAATCTGTTTAATTCTTATAAGCCAATAAAATAGAGAAGACATTATCTAACATACATTACATGGCATGCATCATATTTGTTCTTTTGATTGATAAAGCGACACAAAAGATATATGGTCATCTAGGGTATTAATTAAATCTATTTTAACCATCCTGGTATTGTCAATGCTCAAATATATTATTATGGATGAAAGGATAGATATTTTAAATTTCCTAGTAAGTAAACATATTTCCTTTCTATATGTAAAATGGTGACATTGGCTTTTATTCCCTTCAAAGAATATATGAATAAAGAGTATTGTCTTATCTAAAGTAAGCCAATTCTTCTTTTTTGCTCTGGCTTCCACATACTTTTGGGAATGGTTTCTGTGAAAGAAAATTTATTATTGTTGTTATCATTACTATTGATTATTAATTAAAGCCATATATTTGTCAAGCTTTTATGCTCTCATCATTGATCTTCCACAGTAAATTATGTCTATGAAGCAATATTTTATGTAACTGTGTCTAATAAGTATTTATGATGACATATGGGTTTCCCATTTTCTTTTATTTTATAATTATAGTCAGTGTATAAAAAATATGAAGCTGACTGCTTTATTAAATTGATTTGAAGATAATTTTTAAGTTGGTATTAGCTTGTAAACCTTACTAAAATGTTCTAGACTTAAAAAGAATTTAAAATAATGGCCCTTTTTGCTAAGTCTCAATGTTTATATGACATTGTACCTTGAACACTTATTAAAATCAAGACCCAAGATCATGTCAATTATTAATACTTGAATAAAGTTGAAAAGAAACATGTCCTAGCTTTACAGCATATGTAAAATTTATTTGATGATACTAATTTATCAAGAACAAAGTAAGTTCTCTTAAAAATAGCAATGTATAATTCTAATAAATGTAGTACATAAAGTTCCTTAAAAAATGAAATATTCAATTTCCAAAGAAATCTCTCAAATCACATCTGACTTCAGACTCAGAACTGGCAATACAACAGAAGCTTTTTCAAGCTCACGTACTTTGGGCTGTTATAGATTCTGTAGAGTAAGAACTGGAGTTGGTGGGAAAGCAAACCAGCAGGAAAATACAGAATTCAAAGAAGTGAGCCAGTGATACTGATGATTGAATATATACAAAAAGTCTCACCATACTTCTGGATTGAAAGTTTAAAATATGATTTAGGTACTACACAGAAAATCTTTCACTGCTTTCTTCGAAGTCACTGTAATCCCATTCTTACAATATGCAAACATGGAAAGCACAAGGGAGTCCAAGAATGCTGAGGGTTTTTTTTTCTCCATTTCTGGTCATATTCAAATTTATTATCATGCTTTGAAAATAAAATTCCAGACTGCATTTCAAGGGTGAAAGGATTATATTGACAATTTAATAATTAAGCACACAGTTATAATTTGATAATATCAGTCCCTGGGTATACAAATATTTACTATCAGTCTCTGACTGTGCTTTTCATGTGAACATAGCACTGGAACAAAACAGATGATGGAGCTCTGATGAACTGTTTGGGGTGCAAAAGAAGTCAAACTAATACCTAACAGCAGCTGGGGGGAGGACTCCATGCCTGCTACAGAGCTTTATCATTTAGTTTTTTCAGAGTCAACTCTAATGGCTACTGGCAATGTCCACACTTCCAGCAGGCACAACACTGCACCCTAGAGAGTATTTGTTAATATTCTGCTGTTAAAAACACATAAATTTTATGTTTTGTTAAGCCCAGTTATAGAATGTCATTAAGAAAAATCATCATACCTCAGGGAACTGTTTGCCAATTACCTTCCGGTAACCAAAAACAGACTACTACTAAAATGCCCCTGTAGAATAGGCTGTAGTTTACATTTTCCCCCAGACTTCATACTTTTTGGTCCTTTCATTCAAATTCAACGCAGTAAATGTGTCCTCTTTTGCAAGATTGAAGAGCTAAAATGAAATTAGTATATTCTGAAAATGCTGAGAAAGGGATTATTTATAATCTTATCTAAGATGATAACAGAAATGATCATAGTAGGTAAATCCCAGAGAAATTATGGTTCTGGGTAAGTCCAATTTAGCTGTAGAAAATTGAAGTTATGAGGAAAAATATGATAATAAACAGAATATAAAATTCTTCCAGAGCAAAGCGGTAAATCCACTTGCATATCTGGAGCAGTATAGGACATTTTTCAAAAGGTAGAGCAAACATTTCATAGAGAAGCAGGTAATATTGAAATCAGGAAGACAGTAAAAGAAATGTCAGGCTTGCTGTTGTACATTACAATATTTATGCTAATAAAATGAATTTTAATGATTTGAATTACTAAGCATGTGCTTTTGATAGATCAATCATATAGGTCAAACTTTTAACTCCTTAGGCTTCCTTCCTTCCTCGGTCTTGTTTAATCTAAAGATGTCCACTGAAATGCAAGTGGATGTCAGTTCCTGAATTCGACCACTTCATAAGCATTCCTTCTGTTATTTTCATGCAAATCACAGCAGTGAAACAAATATCCATAATATCTCCAACCAACTCAGCATAACATATCAGTCATAGTAATATAGTCTTTGCTAACTTCTTTGCCAATGTAGTCAACTTCTTTGACAGTGGACTTTTGCTATCATGGTACAGTTCTATTACAAACCTTCAACATAATTACTGTTGTTATTCTTTCTTAAAGATGATAAAATATTTATATTTACTTAATATTCCCTCACTTGCCTGAGCTTAATGATATTACCATTTTAAAGTGCTATGGAATGCAGTTAAAACACAAATATGATATAAACAAACATAAGAGTTGAAAATCTTCCATATAAAACAGCTTTCATTATTAAAATTTTAAAAATATTGTGGTTCTGCATCCATTCAAAAAAATTCAAATCTGCTTTTAAAATTTTATTACATTCAACATCAAAAATGTGAATCTAATATTAAGTTTCAGAATAGTCAAAGTTATTTGTGTTGATTCAGTAGGAAAATAGCTTTGAAGTGAAAAATTAAGATGACACAATCTAGGATAATTATTAAATAATTATTCTCATAATAAGTAAATATAAGGTTGAAAATTAGATCCAGTTAGTCACTAGTCTTAAGAATAATTTTCTAAATTATTTAGGCTTAATATTGCAAGTTCAGACATTAGTCCAAGAAGACTTTTACGAAATAATATTTATGCATGTATAATGATGTGATACATTCTACACGTTATATGCCTTAAAAATACAACAAATGAATGTCACATCTTAATGAATTATTTGAAAGAATATAGACATTATTGCAGTTGTGTGTGAATGGGTGTTTACAGAAACTCATACCAGTCTTGGAGTTAGAAATAACATTCTATAAGATATTTTTTTTTTTTTTTTTTTGCGGCACCGGGGATTGAACTCACAGCCTCGCGCCTGCCAGGGCAGGCGCTTAAGACACTGAGCCAAACTCCCGGCCCAACATTCTATAAGATTAAGGATGACATCTTTAAATGTAGATGCTTGACAAAGTAATTCCTCATGGATTTATGGTAATGAATTAGTGGTCCATTGCATCTAATGTGCTAGAATACTGCACTGAGCGTGCTGAGAGGTCAAAAATATTATTAGAATAGATAAAATACAGGCATAAATATATATTATTTAATATTTAGTGTGGGAAAATGTTATCTGATATTAGCACCCAATGTATGGATCAGCCACTGTAACTCTACATAACTGTTTATGTGGTTTAGATGGTTTTTCTTTGAGCAATCTGACTCCCTTCCAAGAATCAGGAATTTTGAGATTAGCCAGGTAAGGTTTAAAAGCTCGATGCACAAGTTTACCAGGCAGGTCATTTGGAATTTAAAAAATTTGTCTAATTATCAAGCTGATAATCCTATAATGGAGACTATATGCATTATATATGAACACTGTACCATGGGTAGTACAGTGTCAATGGAGCACTCTTTTTTTAAAAGATTGTTGATGTATTTGGAAAAATATAATTCCTCATAAACATTTCCCTTCAATCAAAATATTTTACATCGTGCATATTTTTATTATGGAAGTTACTGCATAGCTTCATCAATCTTCCTTTTGAAGTCTCTCTTCCCCATTAGACTTGGAGTATTTTGAAGGCAAGAACCAATCACAGCTCCAACTTTGTTCCAAATTCTCTCAAAGTGCCTGACACAAAAACTGTTTGATACTATTATTCAATAACTGAGCGAAGAATTCTCCCTGCTAAGGCCACCTATGACAGCAAACGCCTTTTTTATAGGAAAGACATCAAAATATGGAATACTACTTCCTTTCCTTCTCTTTTGTAATATTTTCAGGGCTGAAGATGTAGCTCATTGATACAGCACCTGCCTGACAAGTGTGAGGCCCTGTGTTGGATTCCCAGGATCAAAACAAAATAAAATAAAGTATAATATCATTTTTAATTTAATTAATGTCTTCAATATTAATGTCAACTATTATTCTTATATGGCTTCTTTTATGATTCGGTATCCATTTATAAGCAACAACAAAATGATTTAATAGAAATGGATCAATACATATTTATTGTGTGAACTAAGATAATCACCTTAGATTCCATGCCCTCATTTCATATACTCTTTTCCTCTAATGAAATGAAAACTTATGGCATTAAAATTTTGTCTTAATTTTAACACTGGCAGTGAAGTGATGCTTTGGAACACAGTAAAACTTTTCTTGAAACCAAACATCAAGAACGACATAGTTGTGTTCTATTAGTGTGAATACCTAACTGCCTTTATAGCAGCAAATATAAAAGATGGGTAAAGAAGATAATTACTAAATATTGGGACTTTAAATTTCGGAATTTTTTTACTCTTCAGTTACTAAATTAATAAGTAGCATAAAATAAGGGGAAGAATAGACAGTCTGCTGGAATTAGTGCTGGGTGTTTTAGACCCAGCCTCATCTGAAGACAGGCTGTGATTGGCCTGATTTCTCACTCTGGAGGTGAGGAAGCAGATGTCTTTCTTGGCCTGAGTTTAAACTTCTTGCAGGATCTATTTCTAGCTTATACCCTCTCCACAACTGTGTGTTTTGGCTGTCTCCCACAGTCACTGTGGTAGGGTGACCCCAGTAACTCTAGTTGTTCTGTAATTGTTCTGCAGCTCAATTTTAAACCTCTATCCTTTTCCCAGTTAAACCCTCTCAAACATGATGGGCACTGCACTGGATTTCTTCTCCAACTCTAGCCTGCCATATGCAATGAGTTACTTTCAGAGTTAAGCCCCGTACTGTTTTTGTAGTTTAAAATAACTGCACTTTTCTTGTAACACGGAAAACAGGTTCCCCTTCTCTGAAGCTGGGGTTAGCTTACTAGACTGCATTATTATTTTTTTTCTTCTGCATTGTATTTACTTTCTTGGTACTTCCTAGTTTTCATGTTGATTCTTTATTTCCAACAGATACACTTCCTTGTTTCTATATAGGCTGTTGTTTCCTAGGTGCCTGGATTTCAGGTACTAGAGAGTCGTCATTTACTGCTGATCTTTGCTGTATTTAATCTCCTTTGATAGGCATTTTTTGTCCACATTCAATGTTTTCCTTTCTCTTTAATAATTTAACTAAGATGTGATTGGCCTGGTGTTGTTTACTTTGTATACGTCTGCGTATTGCAATGTAATTAAACATGAGATGCATGAGTCTATGTTTAATCTTCAGATTGCTATAATCTTCTTCTTTGTTTTTGCACTTTAATGCTATTTTTTTAATTTTGGAAACATACATTGACACATCTTACATATAGTTATTCGTATACAAAATTATTTGTATATATTTAATCAAAGATGAGTTTTTCCTGATATCTCCAACTCCAGTACATTAACATATGGATTATTTAGTTTTTTTCACCTGGCTTATTGGTAAATTTTTCTGTGCAAAGTGAGAAATCTGGCCCTCACCATCTGCTATCTGTTATTTTTTTTAAAAAATATTGAGTTTCAGTGTATGTGTATAGCAGTATAAAATATATTAATCCATTTCTCTCTGGAAAACAACTTTATCAATTCCAAGATAGTGCTTATGTGTAACATTTTTGCTTTAGTTTTATAGACCCTACTATTTTTCAAAAACACTTAGGTCAGGACTTTTTTCTCCTCTGTCCTTGAGTGAGAGTATCTATTCGTTTGTAGAACAGCTAGATTCCCTTGCACAGATTCTTGAAATCATTCAATTTCCTTGTTGATATTTAATCTGTATACATTTAGATTTATTCTTTGTACTATGTAATTCTTTAGTCTTTAAATATTCATAAGTTTACAGATCTACCACTACAGTAGCATAGCGTGGAGTGTGACTGCTGTGACAATGCTCTGGGCTTCACTTATTCACCGCTCCATCCTCCCCTCAAACCAGCCCCCACCTCAGTTCCTGCCAATCACTGGTCTTCTACACTGTCTCTTTGTTTCAGATTTTCTGAAGTCTGATTATCATGTGCGTTGGTGTAAATTTCTTCATACTTATCCTGGTTGTTTTTCTCTGAAATTACTCGATGATGCGAGGATAACTGGTGGCCACTGATTTTAGGAAATTATCAGTTGTTATTGCTTCAAATATTTATCCTGCTTTTTGTTTTCTTTCCTTCCCTCCCTCATTTCTTATTTCCTTTATGCCTTCTTGCCCTTCTTTTGTTAGCCCAATTATAACTAGGATGTGCATTTTGAAATTGTTCCATAGGTCTCAGATACTCTTTCTTCTGTTAGCTTTCTTTATTTCTTATCAGTTTTGAAAGTTTCTGTAAGCATATCATTGAGGTCACTGATTATTTCCTTGAGAAATTCAAACTTTTGAGCAAAGGCATCCATAATTTTTCTTAAAGCTCGCTTATTCTGACCTTTTATTTTTTTTCTGATTCCGTGCACAGAGTCTGTCCTACTTTGTGCTGCATATCTGGTCTTGCATATCACTCACTCAGAGCTTCTATGTATTAATATATTTTATCCAAAATTCTCTGTGAGAAAATTTCAAACTTTGTATCACATCTGAGTCTGGTTCTGATACTTGTGTTTTTCTTTACCATTTAGCATGAATTGTGCTTTTTTGATGGACAGATATAGTATATTAGGTAATAAAAAGTGAGGTAAGTAGGTTCTTTATATATAGATTTGTGGTAGTGTAGAGAGTGTGTTAAAGTTTTCTTTAAAACAGTTGCCAGAGGTTTCAAATTCCTCTCTTGTCCTTTATGTTTCTTTTTGTCTTCCTTTTGTCCTCAGATTTCCCTGGGAGCTCTTTCTAAAATAAAGCAGTGCCTTCCAGGTCTTTTAGCTCTAGTCCAGTATTGTAATATTGGAGTTCTGTTGATATAGTGGTAAGAAATGGGCAAAGGATAACTTACTGATTAAAAGCCAGTCATCTAGCATGACTTTCTCTCTGAGCTGTGTTCTTCACAGGGTCTGCCTTCTTCCTTTTGGTAATACAGATACATTGAGTGAGAAACCCTCAATCCAAATGAACACAGCAGGGCTTATGATATAAATGTAAGCGTACTATAAACTGGCAGGACAATATTTTTTAATTAACTATGAGACTCCATGTTTTAGTAGTGCACACAAACAATTTAACTCAAACTGGTGAAGTTGCAGCAATAAAATGATTTTTGCTTTGTAGTAATTGGGTTGAGTCTATGACTGTAGCCTAGGACTCTTGTATGAAAACCATGGTCTGCGATCACTGTACGTCAGGTCACTGGGATGAAGCTTGGTGCAAGTGTGTGCCCATATCTGACTCGTTTCTGCTAGAGATGCCACAGTAGCCTTTCATTAATTCTCAAAACAGGAAATAGTTTATTTGTTAAAGTAATTTTATCACTTTTTAACCATTTTAATATGGATCAAAAATGTGATCTACTTTTAGTCTTTTTTAGCCTTGATAACTTGCCTTTGCTGTCTTTCTTTTCTTAAGTTTAATGCTACACTTTCAATAATGCCATCATTGAAATCCCATTTAGATGGGATTAAAATGTTCTGGTAAACAAAGCTTCGGGTGAAGCTAGAAGGGGGGAAAACACAAGTGAAAGCATACATGAAACTAATATACTTTTAAAATTGCAATTGTTTTTGCATGAAAGAAATTAGCAGGATTGCTCCACCATGGAAGATAGCTTCTGATTTCACATCTCCTTGACAAGTGAAATCACTGTGAAAATTTTCAAAATACTAGAATTTTTAAAAGTTGACCAATTTTATGCTGGCCACCTTATAATTGGCAAGTGATCAATAGGTAAAGGGTACTTTTGAGTACACAATTATACACTTCTAACTTTAAAATGAATGTATTAGATGACTATTAGGGTAGATAGGCCTCAAGAAGGGTAATTTTAATTGGTTGAATATAAACTTTGAAGAATTAATACCAGGCAGAGGATTTGGGCAGGGCATTAGTGGATGTACCGCATGAGGGCAAAGTGTGTGTAGATAATGGTGACCACTATCATTTGTTGTTGGTTTTGTGCAACTCAGGGACCATTCTAAGTCCTTTACACACACAGATATTATTTAATTCTCACAACAATATGGCAAGTTAAGAATCTTCCTCCTTCTATAGAAAATTCTATTAAATGGTTTGCTTGAATTTGCATACTTAGTTTTACTGTATTGGCATCAAGATTGAAATTCTGGATAATTAACCTCAGTACTCAGTATGCATTACTACACAGAATATGTGGTAGAACACTGTGAATACAGAATATACCTATTTTGTTTTCTTTACTTATGCTCAGGTAATTTCACCTTGATTTCAGATTTTTTTTTCATTTCACTAGTCATGATTGCTTTTCCTTCTCAAACACATTATCTTTCTTTTAGTCTTGCCACTGGGAAACTGATATCAGGCATACTTTTGGTGTGAGAAGGCCATTTTTTTCTATTATCAACCATGTCAAGTTATATAAATAGTTTTTCATTAAGTTCATTTTGCATATCTGTGAAGGAGTTTATAGAATAACGTAAAAACAGTATGTTCTATATTTAAAGAATTTGTGTTTGGAAAAGAGTATCTGCAAGTACTTGAAACCTTTAAAGCTAATGTCCAAGCATATCAATAAGCCAAGTTATACACTAACGAATATCTGAGTAACATGGATATTAATTAGAAGCACAGAGGTTTCTCTGCAGATTTGAGATAAATTACAGAAAGAAAGAATACGATTGTAAACACCCATTGTCATAATCCAAGAACAAAATAGCACAATGAAAAATAAAATATCATGATATTAAATAATTATTTTCACATTTCACAACTTCCCTGTATAATTTCCATGTGAAAAAACTACCAATTAAGAAAAATCATATCAAAAATATGAAATGTTTTTGAAAATATTCAGGTCCACTTGTCATTAATTTCAAATCTTGATCCTTCAAAAGCTAATTAACATACTATGCTAGATTAATCAGTGCACAAATAAAATATTCTGGTCTCATTTCATATAGGGGAAATAAAGAAATATATAATCACAATATCCAAATGAAGCATTATGAAAGATTGTCATCAACTTGCAAACCTTACCTTGTTTTTAGATTTGAATTATTGTTTATTCTAATTTCCCCTATCTGAACATAATGTAACTGAGAAATTCAATTATCCTAATAGTGATACAGGAAATGTCTCTCTTCAACCCACAGAGTGGGTTCTTCAGATAAAGGACTAATATTTAGACTACATAAAGAACTCAAAAAATTGGACACTTTCAAATTTAAAGACCCAATCCAAAAATGGGCACTTGAAATGAATAGATGCTTTTCAGATGAAATACAAATGTCAAATAAATATATGAAAAAATGTTCAACATCACAGGTCATTTCAGAAGATGCAAAGTAAGACAACACGGAGATTCCATCTAACCACAGAAAGAATGGCTACCATCAAGAGATCAATCAATGAGAAATACTGGCGGTAGGGTAGAGAAAAGGAACCCTTCTGCACTTCATAGTGTAGAGTGGTGCAACCACTGTGGGAACAAGAACGGAGAATCCTCAAAAATCTAGAACTAGAGATTCCGTGCAACCCAGCTATTCCTTTTCTTAGCATCTTACTGAAAGAATTAATAGCGTCATACAACAGCAGTATATGCACACTCATGTTAATAGCAGCACACTTTGTAAGGTGATCTTGAGAAGAACCCAAATGTCCATCAACCAATGAATTGATAAGGAAGATGTGTTCTTTTTACACAATGGAATACTACTCTGCTATAAAGAAGAGTTAGCTTGAGACATTTCTAGGTAAATGAATACACCTTGAGACCACATTCTTGAGTGAAATAAATCAGACACATGTTTAAATATTGCATTGCTTCTCTGGGATGAGAAGTTGAAAGTGTAAATAAGGACCAAAATATGCACTAGATATTGTGAAATGAGAAAAGAATGTTCAAATGGAAAGGGGAATTGGAGAAAGGGAGGGTGAAAAGGCAGAAGGGAAAAGAAAATAATAGTACAAAAAATGGAAAATAACTTGCAAATAAGCAAAGGAAAAGGGGTTGAAAGGAAGAGATGAGAATGCGAAAAAATAAGAAAATATTGTAAAGGTAAAAATTCCTTATGATGAATATTATCATTATGCATATCTAAAATTCACCAGTAAAATTAATTAAAAAAGAAAATGCCTCACCTATCTTTGAGTATAATTGTAGTACTGTAAAGGAATATCATTATTAGGAGACAAAATATATAATGGCATAAAATTACAAAATGATAAAAAAATTTTGATATTAAATAGATTGCTCAAATTATGTAGAAGTTTACATAAAGATAAACATAGAAATAATAAATGAAATCAGAAGTTTAACTTTTGAAAAGATAGGGTAAATAGGGTTCTTTAACTTCAGAATTTTGATTTTAATTTTCATAAATTTTCAGAATATATAATTTTTCTTAGGGGAACTTGAAAGACACTAGGATGAATTAAGTCCTTTTATCTCATAAAATATGTTAAATGTTCTAAAATAATGAAAGAAGGAATATATAAAAACATTGTAAATCAAACATTTTTGGTTTTTAGATGTCAACATTTATAATTTTAAAATTTTTATTATGAAAACCCTATCTGCACATTGGAGTCAAAATAGAATTTGCAGGTGCATAAAGACAATTAAACAAAAATTGTATAATCATGAAGCCCAATGGTAACCACAGTTAGCTCAATGAGTATTTGCTCATGTCTGCCCAAAAACAGTACTTGACGGTAATACTGCTTTGTAAATATTTTTAAGTAGTCCCTATTGCGAATGTACTTATCATTTATGAGTTCTACTGGCCACAAAATATTGCAGCATATAAATGTACAAAAATTTAATTAATTGACTTAATGTTGAACATGTAAGTATATTCTAATTTTCACACTGATCATTTGAGTATTGGGATTCCATCAGTTGAACATTTATTCACTCAATAAATATTTATTTATTCTGGGTAGAAAAGATACTACAGTAAAAAAAAAAAATTGAAAAAGGAGGGGAAAATCCCTCCATTTGATGTTCTTATATCCCAGTGAGGGATGCAAACAACAAGATAAATTTTAAAGAGATGTGATATATTAGGTAGTACTGAAAGGAAAAATAAAAGGGGCAAGGGAGAGAATAGAAGAACAAGGGAGATCCGAGGTGGTCTCACTGACAAGGTCACATTTATAAGACTTAAAGGTAACAAGAAAGCTTTGAACATTTAAGGAAAGAGGAAAGAGCATTACAGGAAGTGCAAGTCACAAAGGCAGAGGCCCAAGGAAGCGCGTTGAGCAGGCCAGGGAGGTGGGCACAGAGAGGACGAAGAAGGGCGGCACTGGACAGGGTCAGGGGGTTACAGGATGGAGAAACAGTTTGCACCCGATTTCCTAGCAAGACTTTGTCTCTCCCCTCCCTCTCTTACTCCTCCTTCTCCTCCTCCTCTTACTCCTCCTTCTTCTCCCCACCCTCTTTCTCTCTCACTGGAGATGAAAACCAGGCTCTCACATGGTAGTAGATACTCTACTGCTCAGCTACATTCCCAGTCCTTTTTATTTTATTTTGAGGCAAGGTTTCACTAGGTTTCCCAGACTGGCCTTAAACTTGTGCCCCTCTTGCCTCAGGTTCCTGGGT
>RJWM01041749.1:0-14718 GCA_004363535.1 Dasyprocta punctata | reverse complement strand
ATCTTGGAAGGGGCAAGCTCCCTTGCTATGAAAGGAGACACTTCCAGTCTCTCTCAGAATATTCCAGAATTTATTCCCTTGGGACAAAAATCTGAGCATCCTGGTTTTGTTTCAGACATTGGTCAGAGACCAAAGGTGACTTTTAGGAACTGACTAGAAGTGTATTCATTGTCAGTTGATCTTCTGCACTAGATTAAAGCCTAGAACAACACGTAGATTACAACCTTATGTGGGCTCAGTTAAGCCATAATCAAATTCTTGACCCATAGAAAGTATGTGATAATATATGTGTATTTGTTTAAACCATAAATTATAACAGCAAAAAATGTTTAAAATTACTCAAAGGAGAATATTTTTGCAGAATAACGTAATACATGCACTTATTACCAAAAGAAAAATACATGAAAACAGAAAGTGTGGGAAACACTGATTTAATGAAATTGTATCTAACTCTATGTATATATAAAACATCTGAGACCCACAAAAGTTAAATTCCTTGTCATGCTATAAAACTATCTAGCAGTAGAGTTAGAAATAGAAGATCTGTAGCATTTGTCTTCGAGTGTAAACTTTGTGTGGTGAGAGTAATTAACTACCTTATAGAATCTAACAGACTACAATAATGGTCACTATTTATGGGTTTCTGCTGTCAGTAGTTGCACCTTTCATATCAGAAGTCCAGATTGTTCAATGATTTCATGATGCGGGAGAGAACTTTGTCTTCTGCTTTCCTGTATGTTTTACACTGCAGTGAAGAGAACTGATAGTATTCCAAACAGTATTAATTGATCTCTTTACTGTTACTAAGAAGCAGAAAGGAAAAGCAGATCTAAGCAGAATATAATTGTAGCATCACTAGATACAAATCTATGTAAATTTTTTCATCTACATTTTTCCCAGGCATAAACTGATATAAGAAAGGTGACATAGATAAAAGGTGGTATAACTACAGTGAGAGAAAAAGGAGTAAAGGAGTAAAGGTTAGTGTATTTGATTTTTTAGTACTGATTCTATTGGGATGAACAAATCTTTTCTACATCCTAATATCTTATTTTAAATTAAAATAGAAAGGGGAAGGAGAAATGGAAAGGTTTCATTCCTTATTCCAGTCTGAAAACCTTTTGTGTATCAGAAATATATACTTTCATTATTTTAATTTTTTTCTTATTTATGGACACTAAAGTATTGGAACAATATCAATTGTACAAATTAGAAGATCTGAAGTCTATTCACACATTTCAATAATAACATTTTCTCTGAAAAACATCATAGTGACTTAAATGATATTTTTCACTCTTCTAATGAAAACTTGTAAACAGTTGGTTTGGATCATTAAGGAACAAGCTGATTTTCTAGGAGTAAACAGAAAATAGTCTTTGAAATATCTTATGTCTAGTCCAAAATATTTTTGATCACAAGACTTTTTTATATAACATAAAAAATATATTTTACAAGTTTAATGTAATATAATATAATACAATACAATAAGTAAGCTTTCAATATTTATCCATACACAAGGCTGTAAATTCCAAGCAATGCTCTGAAATATTTAACACTCTGAGAACATTGGAATGATCATGTGTTCTCATTGTATGTTTTTGTTTTTGTTTTTCTTCCTGTTATGGTGTCTTTGTGTCACATGGGACTAGCATTTAATATCACTTTGCTAGATAGGATTTTATGCTTATCTTCTCAACTAAGATAGGAATTTTCCCTCTATTTATTCATTTGTTTTTGCATTTTACTTTGTTATTTATTACTAGTGCACTAAATTATTTGTCTCATTATCTGCTATGGTTTGGCTGAAATATTGGGGGTCTGATGTCCCATGCAACAGAGTTCTGAGGTAGGAATTTTAGAAGGTGGTTGACTCAGAGTGGCTCTAACTGCAACGTTGGATTAATTCTTTGATGCACTGAAATTTGATGGCTTTAGAGAGAGTTAATGGAAACACATGAATTGGAGCCCAGTTGAAGAGAAGGGAGACCGTCTTGATCTTGGACAGTGTCCTTTCCCCGTCACATCTTCATTGACTCTGCCTCTTTCTTTCTTTTTCTTCTACCAGGTTACAATGAGGTGAGCAGCTCTCTTCTGTCAAAACCGTCCATCCTCATGTTTCTGCCTCAGTACAGTCTCAAAAGCAACGTAGTTAGCTCAGTACAGACTGAAAAATCTGAAACTGAACTCAAATTAATCTTTTTTCCTTTAAGTTGTTTCTGTCAGGTATTTTGTCACAATTAAGAAAAGCTAAGTAACAAAGAGATCATCTAAGACCCAATGGCTCAGTGACATTCATTCTCATATGGATAAACATACTCCCATAGTCCTCATACAAAACTAAACTATTTAGACAAAGAAATCAGAGAGGTATAGAGGAAAAGATAGAAGTAAAGAAAAAAGAGAAAAGGATGGGAGAATAGGAAGGAAATAGAAATAGATGAATTTGCAGAGAAAGAGAAAGAGAAGAAAACTGAAGCTAGACATGGCAGATATTGTTGGTGTTCACAATTATTTCATGTTCTCTTTTTCCTCAGAGTACAGCATTGTACTTACCCACTTGTGATCTCATGTGCTGTGTATTTCAAAGCCAGTGTTCCATTACTCCTAATCTCTTCTCCATCTACAGCCACAGTGGAAGCAAATGTTTTCATGATGGTTCCATAACAGAGAAGTAGTCTGGCAGGCTTCTGAAAGCTTTGCAGATCTGCAAAAGACTTTGATTAAAGGACAAACAAATAGTTGTGTCGAGCAACTGAGGTTTAGATTTTTTTCCACTAGAGTAGATCCTAGCTTGCTGTAATATGTGGTTGGAAAGAGAAAAGAGAGAAGTTAGAATAAATAAACAATTAGGTTCAAAAATAAAATCATTCCAGCTTGATGAAATGACTCTAATTCCTAGTTTTGATATATATTATAACATTTGCACCAATATAACTTTTTGGTTCAAAACAACATTCTTTGCAATATCCTCACATATTCTCTGGGTTAGTAATATGCAAACATCTTAGAGTGATGCCTTGATATCGAAAAATTGTATCTGGGTTCCCAGTGCAAAGACTCAAAAGTAGAGGTGACAGTTGATGGGAGGTGTTTTCTACTCGAGGGCTTCCCTGCACATCAGGCAATGGATCTTAGACACGGGTTGGCTCCACTGAGCCTGGGGATGAATAATCCAGTGAGTGGGGCCTGTTGATGTGGGCTCACCTGGTCTCGCATAGAATGCAGTGACTTCAAAATGACATGTTGGCTCAGAGCTTCACAAGCAGACATTCTGTCTGAAATAAGTTGTGCAATCTAGATTTTAGGGTCAAACAGCACCATTTCCACCTCATGTTATCAATTAGAAGCCCACTCAAACTTGAGACAAGGAACATAGATCCCTTCCTTGATAAGATGACCCAATCATATTTCCATTGAATTTATTTTTAGTATTTATAAAGCGCAATATGGTCTGCTCAACTTTAAAGTAAAAATTTGTCTAAGTCTCTTGATAAATATTTACTGTGAAAGAGACATACAATGGAGACAGAAAAGCATTATTCTGAGTCTTTCAACCAAATGAAGTTTTTGAGGGATACATTAATTCACCATACTCTTATTTGTTTTTTCTCAGCATGTGTTCCTACCCAGTGCTTTGATGACCCTACATTTTAGGGATGTGCTGGGAGGGAGGATAATATATATGGTGAGAAAATATTGGCTAACAAATCTTCTATGACTTTCATTTGATGGGGGCACAGTGGAAACTCATAGAAAAATCTATGTCATGAATTTATGGCTTTAGGAAAGATTCTTCATTGCTCTCATGTGGCATAAAATCTTACACAAAATAGATTTTTGCCATAGTAGGTTCTGAGTGATACATTGAAAGATCATCCACGTGGTAGGCATGTTAGCATAGCAGAATTAATAAGCATGTGCAATAGCAAATGAATAAAGCATTTAATTACTTGGAACTGATTTTTAAGTAGGAAAACTATTCTCTTTCTTTAGTTCATTACAATGTGCTAGCGACTTAGTGTTTATGATGTTAATAATAAATTACTAGCATGCATTAATTATTGAGTGTCAACTGACAAGGATTTATATATCTCATTTAATCATCAGAACAATCTTGCATGACAGATATTTTTCTAAAGGCTTACATCAAGAAAATGAATCTGAGGAGTGTTACATCATTAGTAAGTGACAAAATTAGATGAAATTCTATCTCAGTTAAAATACAATTTTATCATAATGTATTAAATGTGTAAGCCACAGCAACTGCCTACCTATTAAGCATGTCATCCTAATTTCGGCAAAGAGGTCACCTTCCCTAAAATGCAATCTATCATTTTCCTTATTTAATAATACCAGTGAATTAAAAGCATTTTGAAACATTTTTACACACATATTATGTGAATTAGTATGCTACTATACTAATCCTATTAGACTACAAACTTCTAGTGGAATTCATCTTTATTGTCTTTACTCTCTATTCCTTTATATTAGTGTATTTTTTTAAACTGGAAAGAACTCAAGTGCATGTTGAATTCACATTTAGAAGACCACAACTATATAGAAACACGAAAGATTAATTTGTTTAGATTGTTGAACGTTGTGAAGGGGAAGTGTTTTATAATTGTCCATGCTTTTGTCTTTGCTAGAATGCATACCTTCAGATACTTATGTGCTTTCCATAATAGTGTTTCCTGAGCAAGACTCTCTGGATCTCCAGGAAATCATCAGAAGGAACACAGCATCTTTATAGGAAAGAAAAGCTAACTCTGAGCAGAAGAGCTCTGATACCCGCTTCAACCTGATCCCCCATTGCTAAATTAGAGGAATGTAAGGCATCTGTACTAGGAAAGATTATGAAAACCAAGTAAGTAGTAAGGAAGCATTACATCCAGTACCAGAGGGATTCATTCTGACATTCAGATGCGCTTTGACTACTGAATATTTATTTGTTTCTATAGTTAGCACATATTTGAGTGGATATTAAATAACAAACATAATGCAGAGCACCAGAGTATAAAAGTCATGCATATTCTCAAATAAAATGTAAGTGATTACAAACTAGAAAAAGTACTATGGAAAAGAGGAAATAAGGTATGATGATGGAAAATGTCAGACAGAAGAAGGTAAGCTAATTGCAGTGAGGTGAATATGAAAAACTGAAGCTAGAAGATGACAAGAAATTCCCAGCATCTTGCTAAGAGAAGGGAGCACAAGAGTTTTGTGGGAAAAAGCTGAAGGCAGGTGAGGATCAAAAGACAATCTCCCTATAAAAGGCCTCAGATGAAGAGCCACATGCAAAGCAGCACAAAAACAGAATGACCTTCGATTCATGATATATAATGCATTGTGTGTTTTTTTTGTTTGTTTGTTTTGTTTTGTTTTGATTTTTTGGTGCCAGGGATCGAATTCATGACCTCGTGCTTGCTAGGAAGGCACTTATGCCGCTTAGCTAACTCCTCAGCCCCAAAATATATTGTTAAAACCTAGGATAAGGAGTACAGATTTTATCAGAAATAAAATAGAAATACATGAAGTGTTTTAAGCAGATGTTTAATATGTCCAAATTTCTCTTAAAATGACTCTCAATAAATTTTGGGTAGGGTATATAGCATTGGATATGGCAATAATAGAAGTGGTTGAGAGTTACAGCAGAATCCAAGAAAGAGATAAGTGTGACTTAGAATAGGTTGTTGGTACAATGAACAGAAAAGCACAGATAAATTTATAGCAGAATTAATAGGTGAGATTATTTTAGTCTATGAATAAGAGGTGACATATTTAAGACCTCAAGTTTCTATCTATTAAATCTTTGAGTAGGACAATGAAGTTGTCTTTGCTTTTTTGGGGTGACTTGCTTAGCCACCTGGCTACTGAGAAGAGACAAGACACAGTCTCTGATAGTCATTCTTGTGTTTGGTCATTGTATTCTGTATTAAACAATAGTCTACAGAGCTAGTTCTGCATGGTGATTTAGGATACAATAAGAAGTGCCTCTGTAATAGGATTAGCTTGGTAGTCTGCTAATGAACAACTCAAAATACCTGTAATTTATAAGAGGAGGAGATTTCACTTCTAATCTCAGGAGTGTAACAGGTACAGGATTGTTCTTCAGTTTGAAATAAATAGAAAATAGATGGCCTCTGTCTTTGGTTATAGAACAAGTGGAGCAAGACTATGTGTGAGATTTCAAACATGGAAACATAGAAGGTAAAACATAAACAGGTAAGTTAATCTATCCAAACAGTGCTGAAGCAATGAAGCCCAAGCATGATTACAGTCTCTGAATGTGAATCTACGTTATGGCTGGAATTGGTGGGACCACCGGAGAGAAAAGAAAGAGGCTGGCAGGGAAATGCCAAAATTAGGTGTAAAGATTTATCATCGCCAGGTCCCTGGCAACAGGCTAGTTTGTTCTTCCTCAGACTCTGCAGAGAAAAGCTGAGATTGTTCTGCACGGCAAAGACAGGTAAACTGGTGCCGATTGATTGTGAGTGGGTTAACAGGTGAAGTGGTTTCGGCCAGAGAGGAGAAAAGACCCTTAGGCATGCAGATGACACCTTGGGGGGACCAAGCATTAGAAGTAAATACCATGCTTTAATGTGAAAGGTTTGCACTAAGACTAAAAGTGTGTATGTGTGTGTGCATGTATGTATATATGTATGTACAGTCAGTTGTTGTTTTACTAAAATGATGTGTGTATTCTGAGAAAGGAGCCAGTAAGTTATCTTGCAGTTGTATGGGTATCATAGTGTATTTATGCACATGAAGATGACTATGGAAATAAACTTACCATTCTTTTCTGTTTTATAAAGAGGAAGATAAAACAAATTATTACTGAAATTGCCTAACATGTCAATCTCAATCCAAAATACAATAACAAAGAATTTAGAGACAAACATGAATGAAACTAATTCTTACAGAAGATAAAACTTTTTTCTTATAATTAAAATAAGACTCATGTAATGACCAAAGCATTATGCACAGCAGGAAAATATTTAAAGCACTGATTACAAATATGCCTAAAGAATTTTTAAAACACACAAAATAGTTGAACAAATAGGGAACAGTCACACAGAAATATATTTTTAAATAGAAAATTCTATAATGGCAAATGCATTTTGTAAAATATTGCACTCAGTGAAACTAGTATCAGATCGAAAAAAGGAACTGTACTGAGGAGAGACCAACAAAATTATTCAATCAAAAAGAGATTAAATATTTTAAAAATTGGATAAAGGCTCTGTGAAATGTGGAAAAATATCAAAAGATTTAATATACATGTCAGCGAAATTCAGGAGATGGAATTAGACAGAAAGTGCTATGTTTTTAATGGCTAGACTTTCCAATTAGGTGAAAAACTATCTAATTAAAAATCCAGGCAGATCAATAAATTATATCAATAATACACACATAGGGCCAGGAATATAGCTCAGTGGCACAGTGCCTGCCTGGCAAGTGAGAGGTTATGAGTACAATTCTGATATGAAAAAAAGAAAGAACACACACATGCACACACTCACATGCATATCTAAGAATACCATACAGAATGCTTAGAATATTGGAAATAAAGGAGGAAAACCCTAACACAAGTAAAAGAGAAAAGGTACATTGCACAAAGGAGAATAAGAATCATTGCTCACTTTTTATAGAAATAATTAAAGTTAGAATATAATGAAACACTATTTATAAAGACCTGAAGGAAACAAATATAGCAACACAGAATATTATAATCATTGAAAATATCTTCCAAAAATAATATAGAAAAATGGACATTTTGTAAATTAATTTTAAGTGAATTTGTTGGCAATAAATTAGAATTACCAAAAAAAGATGAAATGAAATGAAGAAAGAAAAACAGATCTAAACTCCAGATCCGTACGAAATGAAGAGCCCAGGGAATGCTAAGTATAGAGGTACATTAAAATGATTATCTTTTCATTCCTTAAGATTTTTAAAAGACGGCTGCCAGTTTAAAGTAAAGCTAGCATTTATTGAACTATTTCTTATTAATATGTGTCTAAAATAAATAATACTCCATACATTAGAAATACACGAAAACAAAGTATGAGAGACTTCATAAAATAACACTGTAAAATGACTGTAGTAATATAAAGAGGCAATGTAATCCTTAAAACAATTTAAAAGTTGTGATTAAAAACTCTATAGAGGAAATTAAATGGAGCATATAAAACTGACTACTCAGGAAAAAAAAAAAACTTTCCAGAGACTGGGCAGGGACCCAGTGAGAATATCGCAATTCAAAAACAAATAGTCAGACTTTAAATTCAAAAGCAGTCATATAAATTTACATTGACTATCAAGCATTCAAAATATGAATAAAATGCAGAAATTGTCAAATTTTAAAAAGATACAACTTCATTTTTACCTACAAGAAACATCTGCATAAAAAAAGAAACTCAAAGGAAACAGATGTCCATGAATGTAATGATTTCTAGGGTAAGAATAAAAGCAGCAGTGCAATCAATTTTATATGCAACTAATTTCAAGACAAAAATGTCATCACAAAGAATAGATATATTTCTGAATTATAAAACCATTAGAAAACTTATTAGAAAAACCATTAGAAAATCATTAGACAAGCACTAAAGCCATATACAACCAAATACCACTTCAGACTATATAAAGAAAAATTGATAGGAGAGTAAAAGTAGGAAGAGAAAATTCCAAGGTCCCAAATGGGGATTGCAATATTCTCCTTTAAGGATTTAATAGAACTAGATAACAATATCAGTAATTTAGAATATTACTTGAAAAATACTATTAATCAGTTTGATCTAAATAATAAAAATAACAGAGCATGATATCCATTTATTGGAGTACATAATTTAGGTACATGTAAAAAGAAAATAAGAATATAGCTTATGATTACCACAGAAATGTCTCTTAAAAATTTGCATAAGAATTTCTGATCAAAAGATAATTAAATTAGAAATCAGTAACAATACCACCAAAATTAAATATTTGAAAGTGACACAATTACCAATAATACATATCAAGATAAAAATTAAAAGGAACATTACAAACAGCAGTTTCAACTGAAGAACAGTGAAGCTGTGGTATGTCAAAATCATGACTCTCCCTTTAAAACAGTGCTTGCAAAGAGAAGTGTATCTTTAGATCTTCATACTAGTATAGAAGAAAGAATTGAAATGAGTGACCCACAGTAGTTTTGCCCTAAAAGTTTGGCAAAAAAAAAAAAACCATATTACATACACAGCAGCAAATAATAGTAATCAAAGTAGAAATCAACGAATTAAAAACAAATGATGGCTGAGGCTGCAGTTCAGTGGTAGAACACGTGCTTAGGATTCACATCACCCTAGGTTCAATCACCAACATCAAAACAAAACAAAACAAAACAAAACAAAACAAAACAAGTGAATACACAACAAAATAAATAGTACAGATAAAATTGATAAGTTGTTTATTAAAATCACTCCCATTCTTCAAGGTTTTCCTTTGCTCTCCCCGAGTTTTTCAAGCTTAGTCTTTTGAATTACAAATATGATGATATGTTAAACCCATATTACATTACATTACCAAAAGATACTTTGCCATAGGACATGCCATCCTATACCATGACTAAAATTTGGGGAAACAGATTATTTCTCAATGATAAAGTACTTTAATATAAAATACCTCCACAGATGACAAAGTACATACACTTTCTGTATTTTCCTGTCCATTTTCTGATTAAGCATTGCCTTCTCCTTGAAAACTCTTTTTATTGTTCTACATAATTCATTGCCACCAGCCTCTCAGGGAAATTTGGCATTTAAGTGTTTGGAAAGTGTAGGCAGTGCTGCTAAGCTACAGAGAAATTAAGGAAGAACAGCTATGACTCCCTAAGACCAAGTAAGTAAATGCTGTATTAGGACACAGGGCGGTTTCAAGTGATTCACTTCCTTTTCACCAAGGATTGGTGAACTATTTTTGTGAAGGTGCAAATGGTAAATACTTGAGACTTTGCAGTCTGTATGCTACTTGTTACAACATACTCAACTTTGCCAATATAACTTGAAAGCAGACATAGACAATTATGTTAACAAGTAAGCATGACTGTGTGCTAATAAAACTTTATCTACACAGGGAGCCAGATTTGGCTATCACCCATAATATACTGACTTCTGAATTAGGTCATTAATTTCATAGAATCTTATGAGTTTATGAGACCACAAAATTCCACTCTACGTATTTTTTTTCTTATAGAAGAAAAACGTGAATGTGAGGGAAGGAAATTGAGATGCTTAAATTCAAGGGTCAATCAGAAAATAAGTCTGATTAGAAGCCATACCTACAATCCATAGTTTAGTAAGTTGCATTTTTTCCTGTGTAAAAACTGAGTTTGCCTTAATTTTTTGATAATTTTCCTTTATGTCCATTCTAATATTTTCTCCTTCTTCTAAGAATACCTTAAGCCATTCCTTCACTGACATTTACTCATTTACAAATCATGTGCATTTGTAAATGGCCAGAATAAGGTCATGTTTTCACATTTATTAGACTCCAAAATCCAAAATGCCCGAAACTTCTTGCCCTCACTTCTAGCTTAACACTGTTGTTGGTCTCTCTCTTCAACCTGGTGAATTCTCTAGAAGGTAGCCTTCTCTTGCTCGCTTCTAGAAATCACACTTTCCCCCAGGAAAAACAAGGACTTTTTCTCACTTATAAAGGGCTCCTATCTCTTAAAATGCATCCTTCTGAACTTTCTTCTATTTATCATTCTTTGCCACTCCCAGGTAATTTTGTTTTATTAAAGTGGATTTTTTTTGTGCTAGTGTCTTTTAACAGCATAATGACATAAAACTCATTTTATCCACTTACACATAGTTTTCTGTACTGCACAGTTTGCCATTGGTTATTAGTTTCATCTAGTCTCTCCAGGCGGATTCGTTTATTAACGACTTATGAACATCTAACTAAACCCTACCTCTGATTATTTTTTTTGTTATAATCAAAATTCTGGGAACCTAGAGTCTTGAATATTCATTGGTTCTTGTGACTGTGTGTCTTACTCCTCCTCCCCTTCCCATTTTCTATTTGACATCCATCTTAGGGTATTTTCTCCAGAGACAGAGCCTAACAAATGCTGACAAAGAGTGCATGATTTACTGTGGGAAAGTTCTCAGGAGGAGCTCAGGTGAGAGGCACATGACAGCAATGCTGAATGAGAAAGCAACAGCATGAGTTCATATTCAGCATGATCTCTGAGTGTTCAGTGAAGTTCAGATTCAGCAAGCTCTTGTAAGGCTTTCTGGAATGTGTGCGGCATCCACCTGTCTTTCCTCGAAGCCAGGTGTCTCACTTACATTTTTCTAACTGCTAAAACAAAATACCTGACATCAAAGGTTAAAGGAGGAATGGTTTATTTGACTCACAGTTTGAGGAAATTTCATTTCAGCTGTTTGGCTTCCATGCAGGGTGGCAGGGTAGAGGAGAAACAGTTTATGGTGGGCAGTAAGCAGCAAGCAGCAAGTAACAAGCAACCAATAAGAGGCCACAGCAGTCTCCTTATGTCCCTTGTATTTTATCTAGGTTACACTTCCTTGGGGTAGGTAGCACTCACCTTCCCATTGTTCACACTCAGAACTATTCCAAACCAATCAGTGGACTAATTTAGAAATGACACAACCTTGATTGCAGCATCCTACACTTTAAGATCACATAAAACTGTGAGGGGACACCTTGATGTAAGCCATAACCCAAGGGGAAGATGATGATACCTGACCCCCATACATCTTAAGTAAGCCAGGGTTAGCCTTTAAAGACAAACTTCAGGGAAAGAATGCAGGTATGTAAAACCCTGAAACTCACAGTGGCTGAGGCATGGATGCCACAGTAGTCAGTGAAAAGAATGCAGTATAAAGGAATTGGCTGGGACACACAGAGGATTCTGCTAATTTGTCTAATGCTCCTTAATTTTCACATTGCTTTTAGATTCCCCTGAGAATGACTCAGAAGAGAAATAACCCTCACTGTGGAAATCCTGTTAAAAGGTCTGGAATACTAACTGTTGATTACCCAACATATAGGTTGTCTATTTTGACATAGAAGAAATATAATGATGGACATCAAAAATAAATAGATAAATAAATAAAATCATACTACACAACCATAAAGAAGGTTAAACGAGACATTTCTAGCTAAATGGATGGACCTTGAGACTATACGCTTAAGTGAAATAAATCAGACACATATCTGTAAATATTGCATTGTCTCTCTGGTGTGAGAAACTGACAGTGTAAATAAGAACCAAAATGTAAAATAGGTACTGTGAAATAGGAAGTAATTTTTCAAAGGGAAAAGGGAATGGGGGAGTGGCAAGGAAAATAAAAAAAATGATAAATAAATGATAAAATGAAAACAGCTTTGTTCATAAGGAGTGAAAGAGGGGTTACAGAGAGGGGAGAGAATAGGGAAAAAAGGAGGTACTAATATATATCATGTACCAGTAGAAATTCTGTATGATTAATGTGATTATTATGCATACCTAAGTTGTACCAATAAATTTAATTTAAAATATCGCAAACACTATTATTCCATCTCAGACAAAAATTTAAATAGTACAGTATCAGACAACAATAGTAGACAAACCAAAAGAGAGGTCAGGACATAGCTGTCATGATTTATTGAGCCTCATGATCTATTGAATCCTCTAGGGCCAAGGAGGATCTGACTATAGACCAATCTTGCAAACTGGTTAAACTTAAATGTCAAGTTTCTTCCTGGATCATGACCTCTGTGAACAGTTTCTAAAACAGGATTTGTTTTGTTTTCTTTTTTTGAAAGAAGAGACTATCTTGGAAACAAGTCTTTGAGGATATTTTCTTAATAAGTATAATTTTTATTTTCTAAATACATAAGAATGAAATTTGATAATAATTTTTTTACCTTGCATTAATTGCACAAAGTTTGCATGTTCTGGATTCAGTATAACATATATTTAACTTCTCAAAAGTCCTTGGCCCAGTTTTTTATAGAAAATGAGTATATAGGATGGATATTCTCTCTGGGAAAACAGAAACATAGTCCCTTGTGAGAATACTAAGGAACAAAATGCTCTTGTTGTATTGCATTATTTTATTTGGGATAGATGTGCTGTTTTCTTATGTCTCAGCATACTGTTTTCTTAAGTGTGTCTGTTAAACAACAAGTGATATGCCTGGATCATAGAAAAAAGGTAATCAAAAGAATTTCATGACAAATTAAGTTTCTCTTCTCCTACACTATCATATTAAAAGCACAGAAATGTTCCCAAGGAAGCATTAATTTCGTTTTTGTGTTTTTTTTTTTCAAATTGTTTTTGACTATCTAGGTCTCTCAATTGTTATTGGTACTTCTTTCATTTTCAATTTTTATTACTATTCCCTCCAAACTGGAACATAGATTGTGAAACATTCCTTTAGAGATATTCAAGTTTTGAGTACTAGTAGAATCAATGTGATTAAATTTTGAAGTTTGTCTTTTTGTGTTTTTTCCAAAATTCTTTTAATTCCTACTTCTCTGGGCATGCTATGCTTTCATGGTGCTGTAATGATGATGACAAAAGATGGGCATAACAAATCCACACTGATTTTTTTCTTGGGCAGTAGAATGGACACTAATTTTTCATACATAAATTAAGATTTAAAATAGAAAAACTGCTATTGACTAGTCATGTAATGTTATTTAACCTTGAGGGTAACCATGTGATTTGTGCACAAAAGAAAGTAAAGAAGAAAGAAGAGAGAAAGAAAGAAAGAAAGAAAGACAATGTCATTGTCTACCTCATAATTAATGTGATAAGAATTGCAAGATTTGATGACTAAGTGCTAATTTGATGATTGCAAATTTTAGGATATTAAAATGATATGTAAATTGGGATAACTGGTTTCAGGGAAGACTAAGCATAACAAAATCCCAAAGAATAAATATATGTGCTGCATAGACTGTCCAGTACTTATAAAAGATCAATTGTACAGCAAAAATAGGATAAGTGAATGTGAAGGAAAAATTTATAAGGATTAAAAAAGAAAAATATTTCATTAGGAAGGGATGATAAAAAAGTGATCTCTTATTTCAAATCTATTGGTAATATAAATTTATTCAAGTGAAAAGTTTATCACAGAAATAAAGCATTACTTTCTATAAATCAATAGAGAAACTGTCATATTCCTGGGTGATTCCAATGACCAGCAATAGGCATATTACTGCCAACTGTAAGGATGTTCTGCTAAAGAGATTTTTAATTCCAATTTTATTAGTAATGTGAAATAAATATATTCAGATGAAAAGAGTTTATCACTGTAGTATTCCATTGATTTTTATAAATCATGAAGAGAAGATGTATCTCTGGCTTGAACCCAGTGATCAACACTATGTACATTACTGCTCAGCAGAAGATTCAAGGATAGAATTAGCCTTTGCTTCCTCAGACACTGAAAAAGAAAACATGAAAAGATATCCAGTACAATCCCTTCAAATAATAAAAGCATTTACCTATGTATTATCTGAAGTAAAGTGTCGGGCGCCTATCCCGGCCGGTAGGAAGGCACACAACAGAATCACAGGCGACACAGCAGAAGACTTTATTCAGCTCGGAGCCAGCTGCAGCGGGAGACCTCTACATGCCCACCGCTGGTGGGTCCTACGTGTCCCCGCGGAGGTGCCTCACACACGTCCGCTCCCCGCGGCTCTCAGCGTGCACTCTCGCCGCCC
>RJWM01041748.1:0-14716 GCA_004363535.1 Dasyprocta punctata | reverse complement strand
TCCTTCAATAAGTTTGGTCATGCATATGTACTCATAAAATGATAATAAAAAAATAAATGTATTCATTATACATAAACATTTCCTCATGCATCTCCGTAATCTGTTCTTTGTGCTGCACTCGAGTAATTGCTTGACTTTCCACTCATTCTTTGCTTCATGCTATTAGTTGCATTTTCTGGATTTCTACACAAACAAAATACTATGTTTACTATTACTACCACTTTACTCTACATTGTATTTATTTTATTCAGCATTATTATATTGATGTTCATCTATTTGGGGAATGAACAAATAAGATTTTTCCTTTTAATTGCTGATTAGTAAACTTTTATTAATATATTACAGGGATTTTTTCCCCCATTCACCTCTGGTAAATAACTAGATTTCTAGCTTTGGGTACTTTAATTATCCATACTCTTAGTAGTTCTGCTATCATCAGTGTTACATATTTTAGTCATTCTAGCAGAGACATACTGGTATTTTATTATGACTTAAACTGAATTTACCTAGTGACAGATGATGTTAGGCATTTTTAATAGGCTTATTTGAAATCCATGTATTGTCTCTTGTTAATTGTCTATTCAAATATTTCACCCATTTTGTAGAATAGCTTGTTTTGTTATTATTGACTTGCAGAAGTCTATTATACATTCCAGAGATTAATGTTTTATCTTTTTCATTAATATGTGTTTGGTAGTATGTAATGATTACAATTACCATGGGAACTTTGTACATGTACATAACACATCCCAATTCATTTTTTGCCCCCCTTTTTTTTCATGTCAATGCTCCCCCTCCCTCCCTGCTCCTTCCAACTCTTGGTTCCCATCACACTTACAAAAATTCTACTTTCACTATTTGATCTCCAATTCTTTATTTTTTTCATCCCTTTCCCTCCACACTCCCATTTCTCCCTCAATCTATCATTCCCCTATTCATTTGAAAAAAGACCTCCATACTTCTTATTTATCAACCTTATGTATTGCTCTTTATACAGTACATATTTTTTATTTCTTTTCTAAGAGAAAGCATATCACAGTTAAGCTTGTGTGTTTGTCTTATTTCACTTAATGTCGTGGCCTTAAGTTGCATTTACTTGCCTACAAACTGGTTGAGTTTATCTTACTTTAAGCAGAGTAGTACTCCATTGTGTATTAATACCACATTTTATTTTTTCATTCATCTGACAGTGGGCATATAGGTCATTTCCAACACTTAGCTATCACAAATTGTGTTGCTGCAAACAGGGGTATGCATGTACCCTTGTAATATGACTAACTTTTTCAGGAAGATACCGAGACAGGCAATAGCTGGGTGAAGTGGAATTTCTATTTTTAGTATTTTGTGGAGTCTCCATAATGACTTCCACAATGGCTGTACTATTTTACATTCCCACCAATACAGTAGTAGGATTCTTCTTTCCCCACATTCTCACCAGCATTTGTTATTATTTGACTCCTTGATGACAGTCATTCTTTCTTGAGTAAGATAATATCTCAATGATGTTTTAATTTGCATTTCTCTAATGGTCAGTGATATTCAACGTTTTTTCACATATTTGTTGGCCATTTGTACTTCTTATAAGAAGTATCTATTCATTTCAGTTGCCTAACTTTTTATTGGATTTTTTACTTGGGAGGGGATGTAATTGTTTTTGTGTTCTTTATGTATTCTGTATGTTACTCATCTACCTCACGAATAGCTGGCAACATGTTTTTCCCTTTCTGTAGGTTATCTATTGGTTGTTTCTTTTGCTGTGAAGTTTTTAATTTGATATCATACATTTATTGATTATTGATATTATTTTCTGTCCATTTAGATGTCTTAATAGAAAGTTGTTGTCTATGACTATGTTTCAAGAGTTTTACCTATTTTGTCTTCCAGCAGATTATTTCTGTTTTAACATTTAGATCTTTGACCTATTTTTATTTTAGTTAATACATGATGAAATATATGGACCTAGGCTCAATCTTCTGTGTGGGGATATTTTGTTTTTCCAGTACCATTGTTTCTAGTATTTTTCCTTCAGTACGTTTTTTGGCCCCTTTGTAAATAATCAAATAGCTGAATGTCTGTTGGGTTGTTTCTGCTCCCCCTATTCTGTTCCATTGATCCACACATCTGTTTTTATATTAATTTTATTTTGTTTACCAGAGAAAAGTTGTAATATAACTTCAAACCTGGAGTTATATTTCTTCCTGCTTTGCCTTTGATAACCAGGTTTGTTTTGGTTGTTCTGGGTCCTTCTGGTTCCATATAAATTTTAGAATTGCTTGCTCTGGATCTTTAAGAGATGTTGTTGATAATTTTATTGAGTTTGCATTAAATCTATATATCAGTTTTGGAAGTATAGTACATTTTGATTATATTGGTTCTCCTTAACCAAGAACAGGGCATGTATTTCTATTTTCTGGTATTCTCTCTGATTTCCTTTTTCAAAGTGATACAATTTTCATCATAGATGTCTTTCACTTCCTTGGTTAGTTAGTTCCTGAGTATTTACTTTTTCTTGTTGCTATTGTAAGTGGTATTACTTTTCTAATTTCTTTTTCAGTAAGTTCATTCTTAATATATAGGAACACTATTGATGTTTGCTTTGTATCCTGCTATATTGCTGGATTTGGTTATTAATTCTAGGAGTCTTTTGGTGGAATATTTTAGAACTTTTAAGTAAAGGATCACGTCATCTACAAATAACATTTTGACTTTGTCCTTTCATCTATGTGTTTCTTTTTTTCTCTTAACTGATTAGTTATTTATCCTTAATCTTTAACTTAGTCTTTCACTTTTCTGAATGTCTTTCAAGAACACAGTGTTGAATGAGTCCATGCTCTGCACCCTTCCATTACAGGATGGCAGGTCAGCTGGAGGAGAGTGAGTTTGAAATCCCAGACTCCTCCATGGCATCCTGGAAGGCAGGCTGACTGGAAGAGTGTAAGACCGACGGAAACCCAAAGACCCAGGACAACAGCCCAGCACACGGATGCACACACAGCTCTGGAGAGTGCAGTAATCAGCCAGGCCAATAATGTGGAAACATCAAGAGAGCAGCTTCACACTGGAGAACTCCACCGACAGAAGGTCAGTCCCAGGCCCCACATCCAGAGCCAAGATCAGCTCCATACTCAGCACACCTCTAGGGTGCAACATGGACATTATCACAGAACTGTAAACACCAGAAGGAGGTAGATTCTTGAGATACCTACAAAGAGCCAACTACATCTGGAGGGCATCCCTGAGGAAAGGACATCTCCTTTCTTCCTTGAGAGAGTCCTTAATGCTAGTGGTAAATCTATGTATCATAGGAAGTTGGCAGGCATCAACATAGAAGACAAAATAGAAGAAAAAAGAGAAGGTAGAAAATGGCAAGATACAGAGGTGGGGTGCAGTTCCAGACCCCCAGCCCACCCAGGACAGGCCTGGAACTCAACAAGATCGATGAAGTTTAGAAGTCAAACACTGGACATTTTTGGTATGATACCAACAGAAGTGAAAAAGCAAGTGAACAAGGCTATAGAGGGAAAATGACCTGTCAGGTACAAAAAGAAATGATGCTTAAAATCAAAGATATTAAAGAAGACACAAAAGAATATATGAGCTTATAAAAAGATGGAGACAAAAGAAAGTGTTCTATCCAACATAGGATAGAAATGGAATCCGTGAAACATATACAGAAAGAAATCCAGGAGTTTTTTTTTAAATTTTGTATTATTTCTGCTCTTTCAGTTTCCTACACTAGGCAGACAATACAGTATTTACACATGTGGGTTTGATTGATGTCACTTATGAGTATGGTCTCAAGTCACATTCATTTACTTATAAAAGCCTCGATGCAATCTTTCTTGATAGCTGAGTAATACTCCATTGTATAAAAATACCATATCTTTTTTATCCATTCCTCGATTGATAGGCACTTGGGTTACTTTCAAGATTTGACTATTACAAATTGTTCTGTTATAAACATGGGTGCACATATATCACTGTGGTATGATGTTTTCAGTTCTTCTAGGAAAATGCCCAGAAGCAGGATAGCTGGGTCAAATGGAATCTCTAATGCTAGCTTTTGAGGAATCTCCACACTGATTTTCACAGTGTTGCACCAGCCTGCGTTCCCACCAACAGTGGAAAAGAGTTCCTTTTTCCCCACAGTCCCTCCAGCATTTGTTATGGGTTGATTTCTTGATCTTGGTCATTCTTTCTGGAGTGAGGTGGAATCTCAGTGTTCTTTTAATTTGCATTTCTCGAATGACTAATGAAGCTGAACATTTTTTCATGTATTTATTTGTCATTTGTATTTCTTCATTTCAGAAGTGTGTATTCATCTCAGATGCTCATTTTTGGATTGGGTCTTTGAATTTTGGGGGCCTAATTCTTTTTTTAATTCTTTATATGTAGAAGTCCCTTTTCGGAGGGACAGTTGGCTAAGATATTTTCCCAATTTGTGGGTTTTCTTTTCACACTGTTGGAGATTTCTTTTGACATGCAAAAACTTTTTGATAAGATGAGATCTCAGTTGTTGATTCTGGGAAGTCTTTCCCATGCAGTTTGATTTTTGTTCATGAACTCTCTGTCTATGTCTTTAAGATTTCTACCTATTTTGTCTTCCAGCAAATTTAGTGTTTCTGTTTTAATATTTAGATCTTTGACCCATTTTGACTTGAGTTTAGTGCATGGTGATAGACATGGGTCTAGTTTTAGTTTTTGGCAAATGGAAAGCCAGTTTTCCAGCACCACTTATTAAAGAGGCTATCCTTCTTTCAGTGAACGTGTTTGGCCCCTTTGTCAAAGATAAGGTGGCTGAATGTGTTTGCAGTTGTGGCTGTATCTTCTAATCTATTCCACTGATTTTCAGGTCTGATTTTATCCCAGTACCATGCTGATTTTATCACAGTAGCTTTGTAGAGTAACTTCAGGTCAGGAATTGTGATGCCTCCTGCCTTGCCTTCATTGCCCAGAATTGCTTTTGCTATTCTAGATCTCTTCTGGCTCCAGACGAATTTTAGGAACGATTTCTCTAGATCTATGAGATATGCAAAAGGTATTTTGATTGGGATTGCATTAAATCTGCATAACAATTTTGGCAGGATGATTATTTTCAGAATGTTTGTTCTTCCTATCCATGAACAGGGAATGTCTTTCTATTTTCTGAAATCCTCTCCAATTTCCTTTTTCAGAGTAATGTAACTTTCAATGTATAGCTCTTTTACTTCCTTTGCTAAATTGATTCCTAAATATTTCATTTTTTGCATGCTACAGTGAAGAGTGTGGTTTCCCTTATTTCTCTCTCATCCATTTTATTCTGTTTGATTTTATTATGTCTGATGGTATCGGCAGCTATTTTAAAGATAACAAGAAGCATAGTAGCCATTGTTGATTTCCTATTATCTTGTTTTGAAATTCTGTATCACTTTCATTGTTCCATTTTGATTGGCTTTAATCTGTTTCATGTTGTTTGGTTTTATTCTCTTTAAAATAAAACTTAAATAAATGAAAATTATAGACCATAGAAATATCATATTTGAAATTAAGTATTCAATAGAGGAACTGCTAGATGCAACAGCAATTGGCACACAGCAGATAGGTGGATTAGTGAAGGAAAATAACCCAAGAGAAAATCTACCTAAAGGCACAAAGAACAAACAGGATTAAAAGTACTGAATGGAGTATGCAATGATTAATTTTATACGTCAATTTGGTGCCCAGACACTTGGTCAAGCATTGGCCTGGAAGTCCTTTGAATGAGATTACCTTACTTCAGTGAATTTTGAGTGAGGCAGATTACTCTCCATGAGTGGGGCCTATGCAATCAGCCAAAGGTTTTACTGCTATATGACTGATCTCCCTGAGTAAAAAGATTTCTTTTGCAGACTGCACTCTTGAACTGTAATACCAGCTCTTCCCTGGGTCTCTCCCTTAACAGACTTGAACTGCAATTCTGGGTTTTCCTGGTTCTGTAGGCTGGCTGCTCATCCTCCAGGTTTCGGTCTTGCCTGCATGTCCTCATATAAACCAGTTCCTTAAAGTAAATTCTTCTATGTGTACACATAAAAAAACACAGTGTTAATTTTCATAAGAAATTTAATATAGAGAATGTTGATACTTCAATTCTGTTGTGTTCTTTCTAAGATATTTTACCATAGCTAAGTTATTAAAATTTTCTTCTATTTTGTCTTCTAGATTTCTAGAAATCTTACCCTTTTGTTTACATCAGCAATCCATTTAGCTGTACATATTAGTCAGTCTTCCCATCCCTGAGACACTGCGTGTGATACCCACAACTTAAAAGAGGAGAAGTTTAGTTTGGGTCACAATTTCAGGGAATTTAGTCAGAGTCAACTGGCTCCGTGGCAGGAAGAATATGTGGGTGGCCAGGCAGCAGAGGAGGGGAACAGAGCCAGCATGGAAGGGGCCAAAAATCATACGGAGCACCTGAAGTCAAACCTGCATCACCCAGCTGGACACATCCAGAAATTTGCTTCCCAACCATGTAGGCAGCTCCCAACTCAACCAAATTGACACCGTTGAGCTTGCCCACCACAGTGTGTTGGGTGTGTAGAGGTTTTCATTGATGATAAGAAGCAAGATTCAAGTATGGTTTTGCTTTTTTGTTTACTTATGACTTCCCAATTTTTCAGCAGTATTTGTTGAGAAGATTTTCCTTTTGTCATTGAATTTTCACTCTCAAATACCAACTATTATATGTACGAATCCATTTCAGAAATATTTATTTGTCCTATTCATTTATGTATCTGTCTTTATGACAATACTACACTGTCATGATTATTAGCTTTATAATGTCTTGAAATTAAATCCTGTAGATTAGTAAAACACAAAAGATTTATTTGATCTGAAGAGAAACCATAGTATAAAATCAAATAGATTAGATTGCTGCATCTATTTTTATGCCATTACCACAGTCTATTATTATTAGCTTTATAGTAAGTCTTGAAATCAAACATGATTAAATCCTTAAACTCTGTCCTTCTTTCATAAAATGTCTTTTACTATACAAAGTTATTTGAATTTTCATTCAAATTTTAAAATCACCTAATCTTTTCCTACCAAAATGCTTGATGGAATTTGTATTTGGTTTACCTTGAATAAAATGATCAATTTGAGATGTATTGTTATCATAATAATATTGACTCCTTTAAACTATGGACATAGTGCATCCTATTATTTTTAGGCATTCTGTAATTTTCTTCATCTATATTTTGTAGTTTTCAGTGCACACTTCTTGAATATCTTCTGTTAAAGTTTTTTATCTGAATTTTATGCAAACAAATTTATATATACCATATATAAATATATGGTTATTTTAAATAATGAATCATATAGATTTGTAAATATTATGCTTACCTTTCACTCTTAAGATAAATCTTACTATTTCATGATTTCTTGTTCTTTTTAAGCAGATTTCTGTTGAATTTGCTAAAAAAAATAGTATTAAGAATTGTTTTAATTCATAACTGGTGTAAGGCTTTGTGATTACTGTTAAAATTATTTCTTACTTCCACTTCCAATTATTTATTAGAGTTCTGAAATAAAATTGGGTTTTATATTTTACTTTTCTATCTTGAAATTTTGTTCTTCATTACGTCAGTATTTTTGCCTTTGTGTCTTGAAAACTTGCTAAATTTGCTTGTTAGTACTAATACTTTTTCTCTGATGTCTTAAAATTCATTACATGTGAAATTATGTCGAATTAAAATACGCAGTTTCTTGTTATTTGCATACACTTTATTTATATGTTTACCATATTGAATTGACTAAGACTCCTATTCCACTGTTAAATAGAAGTAACAGAAGTGGACTTCTTTGCCTTCCTTAGCCTTAGGCAAACAGCATTCAGAATTTCACCATTAGAATAATGCAAATTGTAATATTCTTTATTTGTTGTTTTTGTTTTGTTTTGTTTTGGTTTGGTTTGGTTTGGTTTTTTTGGTCCCAGGGATTGAACTCACAACCTCACACTTACCAGGAAAGAATTGTGATATTCTTGTAGATGACTTTTGTCAGGTTGAAGAAAATTCTTTTCCTAATTTTTGAATTTTTAATGAATGACAACATTATTTGACTACTACAAAATGACCACATTTTGTCAAATGCTTTTTCTGCTTATGTTGAGATAAGTATATGGTTGTTTCACATAATGAATCATATAGATTTGTAAATATTATGCTAACATTGCATTCCTGAGGTAAGCTTTATTCACGATTCCTTGCTTTTTTAAGTAGATTCGTGTCAAATTTGCTAAAAAAATGTGCACTAAGAATTTTTTTCTAGTTCACAATTGGTATCAGCTTGTAATTCTTTTATACTTTACCTTGTTCCTTTTAGTATATGTTTTTTGCTCCAGTCCTCTCTTCTCCTTCTGTGCTTTAATTGGATGTATGTAGACACTGAATGTATTATGTAGCTCATTTACATTACTAATTTTTCAGTTTGTGTTTGGTTTTGTTTTTTCCTATCCAAGTGTTACTATCCTGCTGTCCTCTGTCCTATATTTCAATTATTTCTTTTTGTGCAACTTTTTGATCATTTGATTCAACAAGTTCGTCTGCCTCTGTTACCTCATCATGACTGAAAAAGCAGAAATTTTGCAAAACCAAGAGGATTAGACTTTTTAAATCCAGCTGCTAGGTAGGGTTAAAGCTCTTTGTAATATTTAAAAAACATAGAAGTGATTACCATATAATGTAAATGAAAGATACCTTATTCTTTTTGGAGATTCAGAAAACATTGCAATATTGACTCAAGAATGACTGATGAACACTAATCACCATTATGCTGTATTTGTGAGAAAGACTATTTACAAATGTTATGTTTACAGTAATGCTGCATGAGAAATTTAATTTCATATGTTCTAATGATTCCTCATCAATGATAATAAATTAATGCTATCTGTCTTCTGGTTTTTATATTCTTAATCCAATTATATACTCAGAATTTAGCAGAATAAAACCATAGGGATGTTGAATGGAAAAGCAACACAGGATTACCTAGTTCAGTTTCTATAGAAGTATATACATAAAGAGACAAAAATCAGGAAACTAATTTCTATTGAGTGCCTAATTTTTTACAGCCATACAATTATTTACAAATATTTATATATAATAGGAGCTTCAATGTTGAGACACATATACTCTTTGACCAAGACCACAAGACTAACAACAGAAACAGACGTTCTAAACCTAATGACTTCAAGAAACCGTTTTTCACTATATTGTGCTATTTGGCCAAGTTTTCTAACACATTTTCAAAATTAAAACTCTGTGCAACCCTCTGAGGCAGAAGATCACAAATTCAAAACATCCAAAGGTAGTTGGGCCTAAATCTTAATCCACAATAATTACCTAGCTCTTCAAAATAGATGAAATAAAATTAAATTATGAGTTACTATTTGGTTATTATAACAAATTCAAGAGATATCAATTACTATTTAGGAGAAGAACACTTATTTCTCATTATTTATATTTCTGTATGAAGACAATTAATTCCATTAGAATCACATTGTTGCATCTATCCATCCCTGATTTTACTCTTTCCAAGGGCTGGAGAAATAATATATCTGAACAATGAACTTGGGAGGTAAATATGATTAACATGCCCCTTTATACAGCTACAGTGCCAAATAAACTCAAATCTTTTTCTTCTGACTCAAATATTCTGACCTTGTCACCATTCTGTCCTTTGATGTACCACTGTTATCTCACCATTTATTTAGTAGTATGTGTTGAGCACTTTCTCTAGGACAAAGGAACCTTTCTCATGCAGAATCATAGACTGAAATACAAATAAAGGCTCAGTAACAAAACCTCTGTCACAATGTCTGAACTGGTCCAGCAGTCAAAATGAGTTGACTTAAAATTATATGACTATTGAAGATTATAGTGAAAATAATGGCAGTATAGTTACACTAATGGTTTATATTTGTTGTTTTCTATATTATTTCATTTAATACCCAGGCAGATTTATAAAATGGTACTATTGTTATCTTCATTCCATGGAAATGGAGATTCAGGAATAAAGAGGTACTAGGATTCTAAACTTTGTCCTTGTTAACACAGCCTGTCTCCCTGCCTCATGTACTAGTTGGTCTAGTAAATTCCCATTGAGCTCAGAATACAGCTAAAGCCCCTTGATATACCCAAGAGTCTTCTAGCTAGGAAACTGCATGTAACCTGAGAAGGGACTCAGCAGCTTCCAGTACAGGTTCTTTACTATAAAAATGTGCAAAGTATACACTGAACGGCTCAGTGCTCTTATTATTCAAAAGAAAAAAAAACCCTTCTGCTCCATTTACAACTCTGATTCAACTAACATCTATTGCTGGAAGTGGTCAGTGCATTCATGTGAAGGAATAGTAAAAAGCCCAAACTAAATAGCATCAAATGCTTGCAAATTCTGCTAAGTTTCCAGGCATCCCACTTAAAATTACCAGGCTTTCTGGCCTCTGATCTTGTTTGGCTTGTATCTAGATGTCCCTCCAAAGCTTCATGCAGTCGTAGGTAGGGCTTTTTGGAAGTGGCTGAGCATGGAGTGTGTAATACTGAGATTAAGGTATAATGGTGAGATTAATGGTGCCATGCTAGGATTAAGTAGGTGTGAGTCTAGCAGCCCTTAAGGGTGGGTCCCCTGGATGAAATATAAAGGTCAGAAACAGCTATTGCTATCACTTGCTGCTTCAGTGCTTTGCTGTCTTCTACCTGCCCTGCTTTGCCACGGACTGTTTCTCCTCTGTGATGCCCTTCTGTCATGTGCCATCCTGCCTCGGAGCCAGCCAACTATGGACAGAAAGCTCTACAAACTGTGAGCCAAAAAAAACTTTTCCTCTTTTAACTTTGGGTGCCAGGTATTTTGTCTCACCAGTAAGAAAAGTAAGACAGATTTGATACTTAATCCACTGTAATTTTTCCTATTTATTTCATTAGGTTGCCATAGAAAGCCTAAATAACTTATTGGAACTCAGGTCAAAGCTCTCTCAACTTTAAAGCTAAAATTAGTCTTAGAGTTTCTGAGTGGCACACTGTAATTTCAAGCCTGCAATCCTTCATGAAACCTTCTCTCTGTCAGTCTTTCCATTCTCAGATACCGATATAGAAATTCGTTGATAAATTTTCTTCCCACTGTGTCCCTCAGTGTTAACCATGACATCTCAAAAACTTTTAATTCTATGTGGATGGTAGGGCATGCTTGGTCTTCTAGAGAGAAAACGATGGAATACAAAAGGTTATCTGTGGCACAAAAGTCAATGCCCTGTCTTGCAGTAAAATCTGAAGATCTAACTTCAAGTTCTGGCTACAGTCATTATTGTTATGTGTCCATCAGCAAGTTCCACAATCTCTCCTTCTCTCTGTGATTTAAATGGGGATATCTTAACTTTCTTTAAATGACTCTGGCAAGAATTTATGTCGAAGTACAAAATAACTACACATGAACACATACTGATATAAATGACAAATAATAAAACATGAGATAGACCTGCCATGCAGAAGAATTCTAATTAATTTATATAAATATTCCATTCAAGCACAGTGGAACATTTCCATTATTTAATGTGGGTTAGGCATATTGAATTCCTTCCAAAGAGTACAGAAGTAACAACAGTACTGCCAATGGAAGGAGAAAACTGGCCAAGACTACCTCAGCTGTGCTCAAGTGGAACCTCCCTCATGTTAGGTCAGAGCAGTATCATGTTTCCTCGATCTGTGTTATGAGAGTAGAGGATACTTTTCAGAAGGTCTAACCTTTACTCCCCAAAAGTACCTGGAACATCAAAAATCAGGGAATGTCCTACAAGTTTTCATAGCCAAAAAGTGTCTAAGGAGACGTGATGAATAAAGTTAACAAGGTGTCCTGGTTAGGATCCTGGGACAGAGAAACGAATTAGATAAAAACTAAAGAAATCCAAGCAAAATGTGGACACTGCATAAGATTATATCAATATTGGTTCATTAACTATAATACATATACCATACTAATATGAGATGGTAATAATAAGGGAAACTGGACTTGAACTTTATAATTCCCTGTATGATAGTCACAGTTTTTCTATAAATCTAAAACTGTTCTAAAAATTGAGTTTAATTTAAAATATATTAACATATCCACCCAATAAAGTCATAATTTTGCAATGCCACAAAATTTTGACAGACATTGGGATAAATCTGATAAAAGAAGTGTAAAACCTGTATATTGAAAACAAAACATTACAAGAGAAATTAAGAAGCTCCCCCTGGGGTGATACACTGTTTTTATGAGCTGGTAGTCTCACTAGTGTTGATATCATTTAACTCCAGTTGATCTACAGATCTGGTAGAATCTTATTGAAAACTCCAGAGAGGTTTTTTTATTTTTAAACCGACAAACTGATTAGGCCATATGGAAATATAACTGTTAGTACTAAAGCCTAAACATCTTGGACAAAGTCGAAAGACCAACATTACCTCACTTCAGAAATGACTACAGAACTACAGTAATTGGGAAAGTGTTATACTAAAATGAAGGCAGAAAACTACATCAATGGAAAAAAAAAAAAAAGAAAGTCTGGAGGTAAACGCACACGTATATGCAAAATTAATTTTCCACAAAAATATAAATACAATCTAGTAGAGAGAGGAGAGGTTTCTTAATAATAGTAATCCAATTATTAGATATGCATACGCAAAAATATAAAGTATAATCCCAAATTCTGCACCATCCATGAAAAGTACTCAAAGTGGATCATAGGCCTCAAAGTAAAACCTAAAACTGTAAACAATTTTTAGAGAAAAAATCAGAGAAAATCCATTTCCTTAGATAACCATGACTGATAAATTTTAAAAATTATAAACTAATCTTTAAAACATTAAGAAGTCATATTACTATCTCTCATTCTCTAGTACTCAGTTACATGACCTCACAAACCGGTCAGGAAATATAATTTCAATTTTAGGTTGTATGTGCTGTGGTAAAAATTCTGTTGTAAGAAACAAATGAACAGATAAAGGCTGTAAGTCTTACTCTTTGCTACAAATACAAATACAAATTAAATACAAATTAAGAGTAAAAAGGTTAACAACCTGATTTTTTCTATATAATTGCTTCAATGCTTTGATTGAAATTCTATCAGAATCTTTGTATTATCTGAACTTTCACTTTATATTACAAATTAAATATAAAATTCAAAGACAGGAAAATGAAAAACTCATATAGTACTGTCCCAACCTAAGAATATTTTTTTTTTTTTTGGTTACTATGTAATCTGAATACTGATTTTGGACTCCTTCTTTCTGCTGTAATTAGAGTCCTATTCGTGGCTAAATAGCTCTTCATAAATTGTGGCACTAAGTATTTGCTCAACAAATATTTTCCAAATAAAAGTATAAAGAGATGAATAAAAATAAATTAAACATCTGCAATAGCAAATGACTATTAAGAACATAGCACTTGATTTAATTTGAAATTGTCAGGTGTCTCCTGCATGACAGGTATTTCATGTGCAGATTATACACAAAAACCCCACATAAAAACACTTTAGGGCAGATGCTGTTTTCCTACAATTTTATAGATGGGAAAAACCTGAGGTTTGGGGGCATTTATTACCTGCCCAAATTTGCTGTGGTTAAATGAATAAACGGTCAGACATTACTTGCCTAAGCACTAAGTACATGAACTTGGATAACTTCTTTTCTTTCTCTGAACTTCATGTTCCTCATCTGAAAATGAAGAGGTAAAGACTACTGCATGTATCTTAACAATTTACTGCTCAAAATGTCTGTGACTTTCAAGTGTCTGTTACCTATTAATGGTATGTATGGTAACTCTGAATTAAAGAGACCCTGGTTTCACCCACTTTGGAAATGCCAATCTCTGGAATATCTCTCTCCCAAATTAATTATTGCTTCATTCTTTGATGGATAAGTAACACTCACTAAAGGTCCCTTTAAAAAACATAAAGACTTTCTGCAAAGAGTGCCTCTAACGTCTGAGAAAGCAAAGCCTTGAATGTGACAAGTTTCAAACTGTGTACACAAAAGAAGTACCTCTTCCCACTTCCAAAAAAGGAAATGACTGCCAGAAACACCTTAAGGATAGTGCAATGGCAACAATTGGTCTGATTATATGTAGAGAAGCAAATACAAACACTCTGAGCCACGTTATAGCTCAGGCTGCAAAAGCAAACCGTCAATAAAGTAATGTATTGTGAAGATGATGACTTTAATATAAAGCAGCATTGTAAATTTATAAAAGATTCTTTTCTTTTTTAATACCTTGGAGGGAAAGGAGGAAATGCCCCTAATTCCTTTCTTGGTTGAAAGGGATTTGTACAGTGCACCTCTGAGGTGTAGAGAATAAGGAAATCTTAAACCCCAGGATTCAACCTTTGATTAAGCCTGTTGTGATTCTTGGAATTGTTACAATCAGATTTTTTAAGAGTTCCTGGGTCAGAGCATTTGATGTTGGGTTAATTGCATAAAAATCAAACTATTAGTTAGAGAAATAGAAGGAATTTGATTCAGAGAACTGGGCCCAGAGATAGAATTCTGGATGAGGAAACATAAAAAAAGGAAGAATAACTTCTGCACTCTGGATGTGACTATGACCTCAAATACTCACTTAAGCGCTCCAGGCTCACTGGACCTACAAGGAATAACTGGAGGACAGTGATGTTTCAGGACATTTGGAACTGGGCTGAACCCAGTGCTTCACACACACTAGGCAAGCTGTCTAC
>RJWM01041747.1:0-14721 GCA_004363535.1 Dasyprocta punctata | reverse complement strand
AAAAAAAAAAAAAAAAAAAAAAAAAAAAAAAAAAAAAAAAAAAAAAAAAAAAAAAAAAAAAAAAAAAAAAAAAAAAAAAAAAAAGAAAGGAAGAAAGAAAGAAAGAAAGAAAGGCAGCCTGAACTACGTACATAGTGAGATTCTGTCTCAAAAAACCAAAATAAAATAAAAAAGTAAAATTCCACCCAAGCCAGTTAATAAGCCCTTTAAATAATGTAAGTAAAGAAATAGCATTTAAATTTCTAGGTTTTATTAATCTTGACAACAGATTTTAAGAAAAGGACCTAAATCATATATATTTTAAGAGTCATATGTACACGTGTATATGACTTTTTACCTAATTCACTTTAACTGACATAAGAGGGTTGTTTGTTTCTTACCCAAAAGTGAGAGAGGACAGAAGGTAAATATTTTATTAAGTCTTTGCCTTTAGAGGCTACGAAGTAGGAAAATATTTATGAATGTCTATTTTTGTTTCTATTTAAAAATTCAAGGGCTGGGCCTGCATGGGCTGAGGGCGTGACTTGGGCTGTGCTTCCTGCTAGTGGAGCGGGGCTGGACACCGGGCCACCCAGGGTGGGCCCCGCCTGAGGGCGAGGGGAGGGTATGGTGACACTACTCTCACGGGGAGGGCAAAAGCAGAAAAATCGAAAAGGCTAGATTAGAATCATTATTACTTTTAGTCCTGAAGGGAGTAAGGGGTAGAGTCTGTGGCTATGATTTTTTATTTTTATTTACTTATTTATTTTTTTGCAGCACCAGGGATCAAACTCACAACCTCACACCTGCCAGGGCAGGCGCTTAAGCCACTGAGCCAAACTCCTAGCCCTGGTTTTTTGAGGCAGGGTTGCACTATGTAGCTCAGGCCGGCCTTGCGCTCGCGTTGTAGCCCAAGCTGGTCTCGAACTCACAACGCTCCTCCTACCTCAGCCTCCCGAGTGCTGGGATTAAAGGTGTGCACCACCATGCCCAGCTGTGATTTTTTTTTTTTTTTTTTTTGAGACAGGGTCTCACTATGTAGCACAGACTGGTCTCGAATTCACAGTGATCCTCCTGCCTCAGCCTCCCAAGTGCTGAGATTAGAAATGTGCTCTACCACACTTAATTTATACGCATCCATTCTTTAGCACTTCAGTGTAGTTTAACTCAGGCCAGGCGACCACAGTGCCAGGAATTTGGGGAGGGAGTGTTCTGAGGAGGCTACAGCAGGTGGTAATGGCTATAGCACATTTGGATACCAAGGCAGGACAGAGTCAGGCCTGAGCCAGATTTACAAAACAGGGTGTGTTGCTTCTCAGTAGGTGAGACTGATTGGTGGGAAGGCCCAACAACACCACAAACGCAGATTAAATAGGACATGGGCCAGGTAGGCTGGCACAGACCTGTGATCCCACATGCTTGGGAGGCCGAAGCAGGAAGATTGCAAATTTGAGGGCAGCCCGAACAATTTAGTAAGACCCTGTCTCAAAATTTAAAAATAAAATAAAGAGGGGTGGTAGCTCAATGCTCCTTGAGTTCAATCCCTAGAAGAGATGGCGGGGGGCTCTCTCTGTGTGTCTACCCCAGGAAATCAAAACACTCACTTATACAGAGGTTGCTATTATTAACCCTCCACCTCATCTCAGTGGTGAAAGGGTTGGGCGGTAGGAGAAGCTGTCCACTTCAGGGTCTGGCATTCAGGAGATGCATTATCTGTGAAGAATTTAATTTTATTTTTATTTATTTATTTAGCGACCCTAGGGATTGAACTCACAACCTCGCGCCTGTCAGACAGGCGCTTAAGTCACTGAGCCAAACTCCTGGCCCTAGTTTTTTGAGGCCGGGTTGCACTATGTAGCTCAGGCTGGCCTTGCGCTCGCGTTGTAGCCCAAGCCGGCCTCAAACTCACAACATTCCTCCTACCTCAGCCTCCCGAGTGCTGGGATTAAAGGTGTGCGCCACCACGCCCGGCTCTGTGAAGAATTTAGATCTTAAATAAAACTGATAATTGTCAGTACTGTAGCCCCATCACCAGGGAGGCTTGAGGCAAAAGGCTCTCAAATTCTAGGTCAATGTGGGTTTCATAGTTTAAGTCTGGCCTGGGCTACACAGTGAAACCCTGTCTCAAAACCAAATCAAACCCAAGCAGAACAAAGTCAAACTGATTAAAACCTGCCTGCTTTTTATTATTACCATGCAGCAATATCTCTGAACAAGGTCACTGATAAGGCTCCCCTCCTCTGGAAAACCATCTGTTGGTCTAATGGGTGGTGAGCCTATGGCACGGTGCTACAGCACGCACACAGAGCCCGCTCTCCCGGCCCGGGGCAACCCAGCCAAATCACCCAGGGGCCAAGTATCAGATAACAGTGCACGAAAGCAAGCCAAATCCAAATTTTTATCTTTCAATAAAAAAAGCTTTTCGTATCATTAAAAGCTCTGTTATTTTGGGGCTTTTCTTTTTACTGTTGTTGTTGTTGTTTGTACCAGGGATCGAACTCACCACCTCGCACTTGCCAGGCGGGCACTTGAGCCTGCAGAGCTAAATCCCTGACCCTTGTGTTTTTCTTTTAAGACAAAAGATGTTAATGTTGAGTTGTATTTTCAAAACTAAAACATCAGTAAAACCAATGTCTTCACAAGTTCTACCTATTCTCTCTTCCAGCAGATTTAGTGTTTCTGTTCTAATATTTAGATCTGTGAGCCATCTCCACTTGAGTTTAGTGCACAGTGAAAGATGGGTCTAGTTTTAATCTTCAGCATGTGGAAAGCCAGTTTTTCCTGCACCATTTATTAAAGAGGTTATCTTTCTTACCATGAATAGTGAAGGTGTTTGGCTGTTTTGTCAAAGATAAGGTGGCTAACCAGGCGAGGTGGTGCATGCCTGTAATCTCAGCACTCAGGAGGCTGAGGCAGAAGATCTGTGGGAGCTCCAGATCAGCCTGGGCTACAAAGTGAGCTCGAGGCCAGCCTGAACTGCATTGCATAGTGAGACTCTGTCTCAAAAAGACAAAAAATAAAAATTAAAATTAAAATTAAAAAAGTGGCTGGCTGAGTATGTCTAAAGTTGTTTCTGCATCTTTTAATCTGTTGCATTGATCATCTGTTTTTTGCCAGTAACATGCTGTTCTTATCACAGTAGCTTTGTAGTATAATTTCAAGTCAGAGATTATGATGCCCCCTGTCTTGCCTTTGTTGCCCAGAGTTGCCTTTGATATTGTAAGTCTCTTCTGGTTCCAAATGAATTGTAGGATTATTTTCTCTAATTCTGTGAAAGATATTATTGGAATTTTGATTAGGATTACATTAAATCTGTATAACAATTTTGAAAATATGGCTATTTTCACTATATTGGTTCTTCCTACCCAAGAACAAGGGATACCTTTCTATTTTCTGATATCCTCCTTGATCTCCTTTTTCAGAACACTATAGTTTTCAATGTAAAGGTCTTTTACTTTCTTTGTTAGATCAATTCCCAGGTGTTTTGTTTTGTTTTGTTTTGTTTTGTTTTGTTTTTTGTTTTTGGATGCTATTGTGAAAGGTGTTCTTTCCCTAATTTCTCTCTCAGTGCATTTGTTATTTGTATACAGGAATGCTATTGATTTTTGAGTGTTGACTTTGTATCCCAAATCTTTCTCTTCAGGGAACTCAGAGAACTCAGTAGTATAACTATCTTAATTATCTTTTTTATAAACACATACATAGCCAGGGATTTAGCTCAGTGGCATAAGTGCCTGCCTGGCAGGTGTTAGGTTTTGGGTTTGATCTCCAGTACCAAAAAATAAAAATAAAAAATAAAAATAAAATAAAAAAATAAACATATACATACACATATACATATGCTTTTTCTTTCAACTTGTCACACTAATGAAATAATAAGATGTTGACACATATGTGTCTATTTCACTAATGAGTATGGTCTCAAGGTGCATCTATTTACCTATAAAAGTGTCCAGTTTATCATTCCTTATGGCTGAGTAGTATACTCCATTGTATAAAAATACCACATCTACTGTATCCATCCCTCAGTCAGTGGGCATTTAGGTTGTTTCCAAGATCTGGCTATTATAAACTGTGCTTCTATAAACATGGCTGCACGTATATCACTGTGCTATGATGTTTTTAATTCTTTTGAGAAGATACCCAGAAGGGGAATAGCTGGGTTGAATGGGACCTCCAGTCCTAGTTTTTTTTTTTTTTTTTTTTTCAGTCCTAGTTTTTTGAGGAATCTCCACACTGGTTTCCGCAGTGACTGTGTCAGTCTACACCCCGACCAACAGTGGAGAAGAGTTCATTTTCCCCACAGCCTTGGCGGCATTTGTTACTGCTTAAGTTCTTGATAGTACCCATTCTTTCCAGGGTGAGATGGAATCTCAGCATTGTTTTAATTTGTATCTCTTGAATGACCAGTGATGTTAAACATCTTTTCACATATTTATTTTCTGTTTGTATTTCTTCATCTGAGAAGTGTGTTTTCATCTCAGATGCCCATTTTTGGACTGGGTCTTTAAATCTGGGAGGACAGATTTTTTTGAATTCTTTATATGTTCTCCATAGTGATCCTTTGTCTGAGGAACAGCTGGGAAACATTTTCTCCCACATTGTGGGTTGTCTCTTCACCCTGTTGGTGATTTCTCTTGCTGTGCAAAAGCTTTTCAGTGGGGTGAGATCCCAGTGGTTGATTCTTTGTGATAGTTCCTGTGCAGTCAGAGTTTTGTTCATAAAGTCTCTGCCTACACCAACGTCTTCAAGAGTTTTACCTACTCTGTCTTCCAGCAAATTTAATGTTTCTGTTTTAATATTAAGATCTTTGATCCATTCTGATTTTAGCTTAGTACATGGTGAAAGATATGGGTCCAGTTTTAATTTTTGGTGTGTGTAGAGCCAGTTTTTCCAGCACCATTTATAAAGAGGCTATCTTTGTTCCAATGAATTATTTGGCACTTTTGTCAAAGATAAGGTGGCTTTAGTGTGTCTGGAGTTGTTTCTGAATCTTCTAATCTGCTCCATTGATCTTTGGGTCTGTTTTTTTGTCAATACCACACTGTTTTTATCACAATAGCTTTATAGTATAATTTCAAGTCAGGAATTGTGATGTCCTCTGTCTTATCTTTGTTGCCCAGGATCACCTTTGCTATTCTAGGTCTCTTCTGGTTCCAGATGAATTCTGTGAATTATGCTGTTGGAATTTTGATTGGGATTGCATTGAGTCTGTGTAAGAGTTTTGGAAGTATGGCCATTTTCACTATTGGTTCTTCCTATCCAACAGCACAGGATATCTCTCCATTTTCTAATATCCTCTTCAATCTCCTTTTTCAGAGTACTGTAGTTTTTTATGTAGAGGCCTTTTACATTCTTTGTTAGATTGATTCCTAGGTGTTTCATTTTTGGGCGTGCTATAGTAAAAGGTATTGCTTCTCTGATTTCTCTCTCAGTGAGTTTATTTGTGTACAAGAAGGTTATTGGTTTTTGAGCACTGATTTTGTATCCAGTTATGTTACTGAATTTATTTATTAAATCTAGAAGTCTTTTGATGGAGTTTCTGGGGTCTTCTATGTAGAGTATCATGTCGTCTGAAAATAAGGATAGTTTAACTTCTTTCTTTCCTTCTTTATTCCTTTTATTTCTTTCTCTTGTCTAATTGCTCCAGCTAAAGTTTCCAAGACTATGTTGAATAAGACTGGAGACAGTGGACATCCTTGTCTTGTTCCTGATTTTAGAGTGAAAGTTTTCCGTTTTTGTCCATTTAGTATGATGTTGGCTGTTGGTTTGTCATAGATGGCTTATATCAGATTGAGATAAAGACCATCTGTTCCAATTTTCTGTAGGGTTTTTATCATGAATGGGTGCTGGACTTTGTCAAAAGCTTTTTCTGCATCTATTGAGATGATTGTGTGATTTTCATCCTTGGCTCTGTTAATATGGTGTATTACTTTTTTTTTTTTTTTTGGCACCAGGGATCAGACTCACAACCTCGCATCTGCCAGGGCAGGTGCTTAAGCCACTGAGCCAAACTCCCAGCTCTAGTTTTTTGAGGCAGGGTCGCACTATGTAGCTCAGGCCGGCCTTGCACTCGTGTTGTAGCCCAAGCTGGCCTCGAACTCACGACGCTTCTCCTACCTCAGCCTCCCGAGTGCTGGGATTAAAGGCATGCACCACCACGCCCGGCTTATGGTGTATTACATTTATGGATTTACGTTTGTTGAACCATCCCTGCATCCCTGGGATGACTCCCACTTGATCATGGTGTACAATCTTTTTGATGATTTGTTGCAGTCTGTTTGCCAGTATCTTATTGAGGATTTTTGCATCAATGTTATTAGGGAGATTGGCCTGTAATTCTTTTTCGTAGTTGGGTCCTTCTTTGGTTTTGGAATCAGAGTAATGCTTGCTGTCAGGAATGAATTTGGAAGTATTGCCTCCGTTTCAATTTCATTAAAGAGTTTGAGAAGTAGTGGTGTTAAGTCTCCACTAAATTTCTTATAGAATTCAGCAGTGAATCCATCAGGGCCTGGTCTTTTCTTTGTTGATAGGTTTTTAATTACATCTTCAATTTCATTTATTGATACTAGGTTATTTAAGATTTTATATCTTCTTGATTTAGTTTGGTAATTCATACATATCAAAGAATCTGTCCATTTCTTCTGTATTTTCCATCTTATTAGAATACAAATGTTCAACTTACATATTGATGATTTTCTGGATTTCTACAGGGTCTGTTGTGATTTTGTCCTTTTCATTGTTAATTGCATGGATTTGAGACTTTTCTTTCCTAAGGGCTAAGGTTTTGTCAGTTTTATTTACTCTTTCAAAGAACTAACTCTTCAACTCATTGATTCTTTGTGTCATTTTTTTAGTCTTCAGAGTGTTAATTTCTGCTCTGATATTTATAATTTCCTCCCTTGTACAAGCTTTTGGTTTAGCCTGCTCTTCTTTTTCTAGAAGTTTGAGGTTCAGCATTAAGCTGTTTATATGTGTTTGCTCTGTTTTCCTGGTATGGGTATTTACTGCTATAAATTTCCCTCTTAAGACTGCTTTCATTGTGTCCCACAAATTCTGGTGTGTTATACTGTCATTATCATTCCACCCTAAGAACTGTCTAATTTCTTTAATTTCATCTGTGACCCATTGGTTGTTCAGAAGGGTGCTACTTAATTTCCATGTGTTCATGAAGTTCTCATGGTTTCCTTTGGCATGGATTTCCAATTTCATTGCACTCTGGACTGATAGTATGCATGGGATAATTTCAATTCCTTTACATTTACTTAAGCATGTTCTATGAGCCAGTATATGGTCTATTTTGGAGCATATCCCATGTGCAACTGAGAAGAATGTGTATTCTGATGTGTGAGGCGGAATAATCTATCAACATCTACTAAGTACATTTGCTCAAAAGTTTGATTTAGTTCTAATATTTCATTATTGATTTTTTGTCTAGTTGATCTGTCTTTTTGTGACAGTGGGGTATTGTATTAGGGCATTTTGATTTTTTCATGTCTATTAGTAATTGTTTTATATAACTGGGTGCACTGGTATTTGTTGCATATATGTTTATGATTGTTATCTCTTCCTCTGGGATTGTTCCCTTTATGAGGATGTAGTGACCTTCTTTATCTCTCTTAATCAGTCTTGGCTTGAAATTCACTTCGTCTACAAATAGAATAGCTACCTCTGCTTTTTTCTGGATTCCTGCTGCATAGAATATTGTTTTCCATCCTTTGACTTCCAATCTATGAATTTCTTTTTGAATTAAATGTGTTTCTTTTAATCCCAGCACTCAGGAGGCTGAGGTAGGAGGAGCGTTGTGAGTTCGAGGTCGGCTTGGGCTACAACGCAAGTGCAAGGCCGGCCTGAGCTACATAGTGTGACCCTGCCTCAAAAAACTAGGTCCAGGAGTTTGGCTCAGTGACTTAAGCGCCTGTCTGGCAGGTGCGAGGTTGTGAGTTCAATCCCTGGTGCCACAAAAATAAATAAATAAATAAACAAATAAATAAAATGTGTTTCTTGTATGCAGCGTATTGTTGGATCTTGCTTCTTCTTCTTCTTCTTTTTTTTTTCCCCAGCATCAGGATCAAACTCACAACCTCACGCCTGCCAGGCAGGTGTTTAAGCCATTGAACCAAACTCCCTGCCCTAGTTTTTTGAGGCAGGGTCGCACTATGTAGCTCAGGCCAGCCTTGTGCTCGTATTGTAGCCCAAGGGAGCCTCAAACTCACAACACTCCTTCTACCTCAGCCTCCCAAGTGCTGGGATTAAAGGCATGTGCCACCACGCCCAGCTTGGATCTTGCTTCTTGATCCATTCTGCCAGTCTGTGTCTTTTGACTGGTGAATTGAGACCATTAACACTGATGGTTATAACTGAAATGTATTGACTTATTCTTGTCATACTGTTTTCCAGTTGTTGACTCCCCCCTTTTTTTTCCCTTTTGTTTGCCTTCTCTGCTGGATTACTTCTGTTGGGGTTCATGGAGCTGTAGCCCTTATTCTTTCTTTCTAGAATGTCTTTCAGAACATTTTGGAGTGCTGTTTCGGTGGCGTAAATTTCCTCAGATGTTCTTTGTCATGTAAGTATCTTATTTCTCCATCAATTTTGAAAGATAGTTTTGTGGGATACATCAATCTGGGTTGAAAGTTGTATTCCTTTATAACTTGGAGTACTTCAAGCTCTCTTTGACTTGAGAATTTGTGCTGAGAAGTCAGCTGTGATTCTGACAGGCTTTCCTTTATAGGTGATTTGTTTGTTTTCTCTTATGGCTGGTAGGATTCTGTTCTTGTGTTGGAATCTTGACTATGATATGCCTGAATGTAGATTTTTAAAAATTATTGCTAATTGGAGTTATATGTGCCTTATTTTTCTGTATGTTAGATTCTTATTCTCCAGCAGGAAAGCTTTCTGTCATGATGTCTGTGAACACGTTTTTAATGCGTGGCAACTCCTGCTTGTTCACTGACTCCAATCAATCTTAAGTTATTTTCGTCTCATCTCGCAGCTGCTGGATTGATTTCTGATGGTCTCTTGCTTTTTTTTTTTTTTTTTTTTGCGGCACCAGGGATCGAACTCACAACCTCACACCTGCCAGACAGGCACTTAAGCCACTGAGCCAAACTCCCAGCCCTAGTTTTTTTGAGGCAGGGTCGCACTATGTAGCTCAGGCTGGCCTTGAACTCACAACGCTCCACCTACCTCAGCCTCCCAAGTGCTGGGATTAGAGTGCGTCACCACGCCAGCTGGTCTCTTGCTTTTTTGAGAAATCTTTATTTTCCTGGCCGCTAACTGCAAGCCTGTCTTCAACATCTGAGATCTTGTCTTCACATTGGCCTAATCTGCTTCGAATACTTTCAATGCAGTGTTTATTCTCCTGGATATCTGCTTAAATCTGCTTTATGGATTCCATTTCTTTCCTATTCTGAGCTTCCACCATTTTCTTAAGCTCATCTATTATTTTTTCTATGTCCTAATGTCACTAAGTGGTGTGCATTTTGGTAATCTGTGTAGTTATCTGACAGATTATTTTTGAGTTCACTTTTTCCAGAGCCTCATTCAATTGCTTTGTTGTTACCACTTCAGAGAGACCTGGTGGGGTCTTGTAGATTGTCCCACCTCATTGCCCCTGGACTTGCCTTTGGCAAACTGGATGTCTGGGGTTGCATTTTATTTACATGTCTTCTCATTTTATTTTCTCTCTTTTTTTCATTTAATTCCTGGGGTGATGCTTGTAAGTTGCCTATGGGGGGTTGCTTTATTGTTAGTATTTAGGACCCTTTGGTGATGATTACTTGTCTGAGGTATCTTCCAGGTGTAGCTGGTTTTTGGGTTTTGACCGTGTTGGAAGGAAGATCTGACCTCTTCAGTTTGTTGGAGATGTGAAGTTGTTGCTCACTTGGCCTAGTCCCTGGTTCTTTGGCACTGTGCCACAGTATTTTCTGGGACCCTTAATCTGAGTCATGGATTATCAGGACCAACAACTGTTTAGAACAATTATGTCAATTTTGGGTGAAATTGTACCAATAGCATCAAACACAGCCTATAAAACAACAAATTGAACTAATCCTTGATTTTCAACTTTTAACCATATGAACTAGATTTGTGATTATATAATAAAATGTAAAACAAACCAGATAATTATATGCAACATACAAGTTCGTAATGTGTCAATTTTGCCCTTGGAGTTGAAATTTAAATCAGATTAAATAGAAAATAGAGAAGTGGAAAAAGAGATTACAAGTAAGACTGGAGGACAAAGATGGATCCCACCCACTTGGGGAAACTGGTGCAGAAGACTGAAGAAAAAGAGATAAAAGAAGTAAAAGGTAGAACAGCACAGAACCACACCCACAAACAGATTAGGAACCACTCTCACACTCATAAAAAAAAAAAAATGAAAGAGAATGAGAAGAATGAACAAACTGAATAAAACAAAACAAAACAAAACAAAAAACCAAGAAAAGAAAACAAAACACAAGTAGTCCACTTCCAAGATTCTCTCTGGGTTCACTAGAGAGACAGCCTGTGGAGACAGAGTCCTGAATCATGCCACTCTATTCCAGCTAGCCAGCCGTTGCTTTATGGCAGAGTAGTAGATAAGCTTAGCAGGCCTGCCCCGAGACCAGACTCATTGGGCTTACTGCAGTCCAAGCTGGGAGCCGCCAGCAGTTCTGGTTCCAGGCTTATCTGGCCCAACTCCAAAACGGCTCCCAGCCAATTGCTCTCTCCCACAGGAGGACTGAGTCCTCTGCACTCACAGCCAGCCAGTGCAGTCCTCCACATCTGCCACTCCCCTCCACTGCCGTGTCTCTCTGCAGAGGCTTCTGGGGTCACCAGCTGCCACCATCACTGTCATTGTCACTGTCACTATGCTTCCCCAGGTTCCAACAGCTCCTCTTGTGCAGTGAGTCTGGCTTCAGGTGCAGGTGCCACCAGCTACCACCTTCTTAGTTGAAGTTTTTCTTTTTGCTCTCTCTATGGACTTCAATTTACATTTCAGATTCTTCCTGGGTCCAGGGGACCCACTTCCTTCCTTCTTGTCTTCCTCACAATGCTATATTCCAGCATCTGGATGGTGACTCTCAGAGAGGGTGTTTTCTCTGCTGCTTACTGCTCTGCCATCTTCCCACAAGTCTCTAGAACGTAGTTGTTGAAGTAGGTATTGATGATCTGGATTTCTGCAGAATCTGATTATTTCACCCTTTTCATTCCTATTTGCATGGACATGAGTCTTTTCTTTTTCTTTGATAAAGTTAGCTGAGTTTGTCCTGGGGTACATCTGAACCCAAATAACTCACCAGCCACTTCAATCTGCTGCATCCACCACTCCATTCCACTGTAGGGCTTCTCCATGGTGGCCTCTGGGGTGGCCAGTAGTCACCATGTGTCTGCAGATTCGAGCTGCCCTTCCCACTCAGTGAGTCTGGGCTCAGGAAGAAAGCACTGCTTTCCATCTCCTTGTGTTGAAGTCTCTCTCCGCAGGCTTTAATCCTCGCCTCCAATCCTTGCTGGGTCCTGGGGCCCACTTTCCTGTTCCTCTCCCTCCATTCTATATTCCAGTGTCTGGCACCAAATCTTGGAGAGGCTGTTTCTCTGCTGCTCACCGTCTTCCAGTCTGCCATCTTCCTGAAAGTCCAGTGCTATCATTTGTTATGTGACCACTGGAATTTTTATCTGTGTGGAAGTTGTTTGCTTTTGATTTCGGGTAACATATGAAGTACAGACTTGTGAAGGCCAGAAAGCCGCATAGCAATGAGATAGGAGAACAGGGATGAACAAAGCTGGCTGGGGAAGTAGGCGTGGCCTGTTCCAGACAAGCTCTCCAGGGCACGCGCAGAACAGTTCCCAAGGCCCTGCATGTGGACTCCTTGCCTGAGCTCTGGCAGGTTTTCAATAGAAGGCCTAGACCTGACCTCAGCCTGAGGCAGAGATCCCAGCACCGCCTCTCAGGAGCTGGACGTAGAAATTCTCGCGGGTTTCCTGGAGATTTGGACAACATAAAAGGACAGTGGAAGGCGTGAAGGCTTCGCTGTTGTAACTTTCCACCCTATCCCTCCCTGCTTTCCAGACACTCACTCTCTCTTTCTCTGTACTCTGCCCAAGCTCACTCCACAAAGTCAGATTCTCTCCCAGTCTTTACTTTTAATTTCTCTAATAAACATTGCCACGCTTTTTGCTCATTTCGTTCAATTCTTTGTTCGAGGTGAGAAGCTGGAATCCAACTCCAAAAGGAGAGGCAAACAACCCCAAACCTAGGAATGTTTCATTCGGGGGCCACTTTTTAGAAGCAAGCTACCCAATAACAACGAGACACCTTCCTTCTGTAGTGGGGCATGCACAGGAGTGTCACACGGCACATGCAAGCTCATACCTCATACCCTCAGCTAACTGTGGACACTGTATGTGTGTATGTCTGAGACAGGGTCTCACTGTGTAGCCCAGGCTGGCCTGGAACTCAGCAATCCTCCTAGCCTTCCTTTTAAAAGAACCCACCTCTAATACCACCAACATCCAAATTAGGGAATTCAGTTAACTTGTGAACATTTGAGAGTCACAATCCAACCAGAGCATCAAACAATGCCGGTATGACTTCTTGTGAGTACTTCCTTCAGCAAGAGATGGCCACAGCATGAGGACCCTCTTTCCTTCATCAGTACAGTGGTGAGGGAGCTACATGGTTTTTAGAAACTACTGAGTCCCAGATTCAGTATCATAGCTGCTGACTTTCTCTGGAAACTGAGGGATAATGATTTGCACACAGCACAGCCTTCCTTCCACACCATTCAATGGGTATCTACTAAGTACCACCCTTCCTTTATTGGCATGCTTTCAACTCATTGCAACAAATAGCTGAGTTTGAACAGCCAGATGTGGTGACACATGCCTGTAATCCCAGCACTAGGGAGACTGAGGCAGGAGGACCTCCATGAGTTCAAGGCCAGCTTGGGCTACATAGTGAGACCCTGTTTCAAAAAAACAAAACGAAAAAAAGGCCAAGTCTAACAGAGTTTAGATAATAAGACACTGCTCTGTCTCACACAGCAGGGTGTGGCGGGTGGGATCCGCATGCTCCTCTCTTCCATGCTCTTGGCTTTGCTTCCTCCCTTGTGGGCTTGATACTTAGGCTGGGTGCCCTGCAGGGTCCAATGGCTTCCAGCCTCAAGTCCTGGCCTGCGCTGATTGGCTCAGGTGTGCATGTCTGAACCAATCATTAGCTGGAGGAGCAGGAGTCTGCAGCACCATCCCGGGGTGGGGCAGGGTCAGCCTGGAGGAAGCATCTGGAGCCAGGAAAGCAAGGCCAGGATCCGGGCTTGTGAGGGAGGAAGACAGGAGAGCGGGCAGCAGGAAGGGTTCCGTGGCCTTTATAGATGTAACGGTTTGTTTAGGAGGCAGGTACTTAAGCACAGTGTTCTTGTGACATGGAATTTTTAAAATTTGTTGTTAGTAGTACATATTTGCAGTACATGATGGCTACATTTATTGCGGAGGGCCCCCTGCCCCTCACCTCCCTTCCTGTTCCTTCCAGCTCTTGGCCCCCTTCCAATTTGCAAAAGCACTTTTAAAACTTTTTGGTTTCTTGAGACAGGGTCTCGCTGGTTGGCCTTGAACTCACTATGTAACCCAAGATAGCCTGGATCTGGTGGCAATTCTCCTGCCTCAGCCTCCTGAGTGCTGGGATTACTGGCATGCACCATCACGCCCAGTTTAAAAGTTTGGTTTTTCACTTCTTTAATTCTTTTTTTTCCCCCATCTCCTTTCCCTCCCCTCCTACACCCCTTCCTCCACCTCCTGTTCCCTCAACCATTTGAAAAATATTTCCCCACTTTCTATTTATCTATCTTCTATTTTACTCTTGAAGTAAAATAAGCCAGGTATACAAACTTCTCTCATATGAGAAACTCACGCAGGATTTTGAATCTCAGCGCTCTGCCTTTCTAGCTGTGTATTTTGGAGCAAGTGTTCAAATCTCAAGACTCATTTCCTTGTCTACAGAATGGAGATAATGTTTAACTTGAGGTGTTGCAATGCCAGCCATATAAAATATGATTGTGACACACAGAAGGTGCTTAGTAAGTAGCATCTCCTTTCTTGGTGTCCAAAGTCTCAGGGCCCAAAGCCCCAAGGAAGCAGCTTACCCGTGTGCAGCGTCAGGTCAGGTTTCTTGATTACTATGGTCACAAGCAGACTCTAGATGACAACTGCAGATGTTTGGAGTAATATCTATTTATTTTGGTCAAAAGGCGAATGTTTATAATCCCAGCACTCATGAGGCTGAGGCAGGAGGATCACTTGGAGTTCAAGACCAACCTGGGGTACAAAGTGAGCTCAAGGCCAGCCTGAACTGCATAGAAAGACCCTCTCTCAAAAAAAACCAAAAAAAAAAAAAAAAAAAAAAAAAAAAAAAAAAAAAAAAAAAAAAAAAAAAAAAAAAAAAAAAAAAAAGCTACTTTCTTTTATTTTAACTTCACGCTATTTCCACAAGACACAGCCAAATTGATCTACTGGAAATCCTTAAGGCTCAAAGCAATTTTGATTTTTGCAAGTGCCACCACGAGGACCTAATGTCGTGCCTAACTTCTCTTGCATGGAAAGGAACAAATATTTGATATTCATCTTCATTGTGTTCTGGAGTTGGCTTCCTGGTTTTTTTTCTTTTCCTCCAGTCTAGAGGAAGGGAGTAAGAGAAACTTCCTTGTCAGCCTCCTACTGTAAGGAACATGTTTGAACAAACAAACAGAGGGCAAGAGCGGGGTT
>RJWM01041746.1:0-14719 GCA_004363535.1 Dasyprocta punctata | reverse complement strand
CCCATTGGGCCCTGATTTGGTCAATTTTACCTGAAAAATTAATCTTACTGGTTGACCATAGTTCTGTCCCACCTCAGGCCCGCTTGCCTTGTGAGTTCCCAGGTTTTCCCCACCTTGGACCTCTCTCACTTTGTGGTTTTCCTCTACAAAAGTCCCTAGGAAAGACAGAGGCTTTGACAACCCACTTGGGACCCCTTCTGTCTGTCTCTCAGACAGAAGCTTTCTTTCTCTCAATAAATATTTCTGTTCTTAACCTCCGTGGTTCCTAAAATTCATTCTTCAATTTTAAAGAACATGAACTCGAATCTGACATCTAGTAGGTCGGGAGTTTCGTTCCCCTGTACCAGTAGCAGGTTTTCAGGCTGACAGACCAGACATGGGCCATTGTTTTGCTAAACCTTCTATATAGAATGAGGGCCCAGCCAGGCATAGTGACAAACACCTGCAATCCCGGTGCTCAAGACTGAAGGCGGCAAGATTTCAGTATGAGGTCAACCAGTGACTTTGAGGCCAGCTTGAGCTACAGGTGAGATCTTGGGTCAAAGAAACAAAAACTAAATATCTACACGTGCTGATACACACACCAGTATCCCCAGAGCACGTGTGACCAAAAGGCCCACGGGGACTTCCTCCTCTCAGGTACCCTCAGTCAGCCTGAAGGTATTTAAACCGAGACTGCAGGCCACACTGACGGATCTGCTCGTCTGGCTTGTGCTGTGATCTCAGACTCGCTGAAGGACTAACTTCCATCGCAGCCCTGACAATATTGATTGTTCTGGCTTAAAGGTACATAAGTAGATTGATTTTTTTTCCCTCAAACGCGAAAGGATCACAGTAGTGTTAGTATATTCTTGTTTTCACGGGCCCAGATACACACTGAATAAATAATAGGCTACCTGGAAAAAAACTTAGTCAAAAGAAACAGTGATGGAGAACAGGGTTTGGTCTCTAACTTCATTCTTACATCCACTACGAATTAGTTTGAGTGCCTCCTAAACTTATCCATTGTAGATGGAGCTGTCAATCCTTTGCCACCACCCCCACGCATTATTTAAAAATATAAACAACAACGACAACAAAAACCAATTTGATAATCTACGTTTTAGGGACAAGAAATGAAACCGGCAGGGGATAAAATGTACTCTCGTGGAGGCGGTTAATAAGCAATCCTCCAGTCACTTCCCTCTAAATCAGCAGGAAGGAAATACATTCACCAGGGGCCTCTGCTAATTTGTTTCTAATTTGAGGACAATTAGGCAACTCCTTTGTCCCCCACCCAGAAGCAAAGCTGCTATTTCTGCACAGTAGTCAGCCCCCGGGGATAACGGAGATTATGAAATTAACTTCGTACTAACTTTGAGGGCCCACCAATAAACAACACAGTCGTAGGAGCCAGCCAGCGACTTTGTTCTGTTTTAAACCGTTTCCTCTTTCTCTTTTTTTTTTCCCCCACCCTAAAGTTTCACACTACTCATCCTGGAACCATTTCGAGCTGAAACATCTCTCAAGCTGTCCGGTACGAACTCTAGGTTCAGAAATAGGGTTCTAGGTAAGAAAAGAAAGAAGCTGAAGTCTAATAACTGTTCCCCTCTCTCCAGCAATTCCGAACGAGAAGGAAAGAAAGGAGAAAAGGCAGACACAAGACCCTCCTCCTCTCAAGGCTACGCTAGCACGCGGCCTTTGCCTTCCAACTTCGGAGCCTCAGCCCTGCAAAGGCGGAGGCGCGCAGGTCCCGGAGCCAGCCGGCCCCAGCCGGCGGGATAATTATTTACCAGCGAGATTTAAATCGGCTTCGGAAGGGGGCGTGGCCGGGGCGGAGCCCCGCGGCCCGCGTGGGCGGGGGTCCTGGCGGCGGGGAGCCGAGGGTGGACGACCGGAGCTCAGGGAGCGAGCCACTGTCTCTTTAAATGCCAGGGGCTGCGCTGCCGCCCGGGAGCCGGGAGCCGGATCTACAATCCCGTCCCTCCCGCTCCGGCGCTTGTTGCTCGCCGGCCGAGCGGGAGCCGCCGCCGCTCGCCGCTGCGCCCCACTCCCCCAGGGCTGTGTGCAGCGGGGCCCCGCATAGCGGGGCGCGCCGGCGCGGGGTGAGCAGCGCCGTCCCCCGCCCCGATCTGCGAGTCTGGGGCGCCACGCAGCCGCGGGGAGCCATGCGTCGCCGCCCCCTGCCCAGCCCCGCCGCCGCCCGCGCCGGCAGAGGAGGGCGTGCGAGGCCCGCACCTGCACACTCGCCCTAGACGTCTCGGGTGCGGCGGGGCCCCCGGCCCGCGGCCTGCCCCTCTGGCCGTGCGGCGGCGCAGGTACCCGAGCCCGGGGCGCGCGGGGGAGGGGCGGCCGCAGGTGCGTGCGGGCGCCGGGCTCACCTGCCGCCCGCCCGCCCGGCGCTCCCGGGGGTCTGGGCGTCGGGGGGGTGGCCGCAGCTGTACGGGCCCGCGCGGGCGGGCGCCGGGGAGGGCGGTGAAGTAAAGTTTCTTCTCCCCCCGCCTGGCCCGGCGTGGCTGCGGGGCGCGGGCGGAAGCGGCAGGAGCCGCTGATGCAATGGGCTGGGGCCCGGCCAGGTGCGGGCGGGGGCGGAGGCGGGGGCGGGGGGAGGCGCCGAGTCTCCTGCTCGACCCCGGGGGTAGAGAGCGCCGGGGAGGGCCCCCTGCCGCCGGGACCTCCCTAAGATGGCTCCAGGTGCTCGGTCCCCTCCGGGTCTTTCTCCCTTGGAGAACGAAACGCCGCCTCCCAGGAAGCGATCGTGTATCCAGGGCTTCCCTGCCTTCTCTTCCAACAGGTGGCCTCAGCCCCTGCCCGGGGACCTGTGCCAATGACCCTGGTGGTAGTTTCGCTTTCTCCGCTTTCTCCTCCTCTCCCCGCCGCGTGAACCAGAGACCACAGCGTGATGGGCAACCAGGTGGAGAAACTGACCCACCTAAGTTACAAGGAAGTTCCCACGGCCGACCCGACCGGCGTGGACCGGGACGACGGGCCCCGCATCGGGGTCTCCTACATCTTCTCCAATGACGACGAGGATGCGGAGCCGCAGCCTCCGCCCCAGGGGCCTGAGGGTGGCGGGGGGCCCGACTGCGGGGACGGACCGCAGCTCCCTCCGCCGCAGCCCTACGACCCGCGGCTGCACGAGGTGGAGTGCTCGGTGTTCTATCGGGACGAGTGCATCTACCAGAAGAGCTTTGCGCCCGGCTCGGCGGCGCTGAGCACCTACACGCCCGAGAACCTGCTCAACAAGTGTAGCCCCGGCGACCTGGTGGAGTTCGTGTCACAGGCTCAGTACCCGCACTGGGCAGTGTACGTGGGCAATTTCCAGGTGGTGCACTTGCACCGGCTGGAGGTGAGCAACAGCTTCCTGACCGACGCGAGCCAGGGCCGCCGTGGCCGCGTGGTCAACGATCTGTACCGCTACAAGCCGCTGAGCCCCAGCGCCGTGGTGCGCAATGCGCTGGCGCACGTGGGCGCCAAGGAGCGCGAGCTCAGCTGGCGCAACTCCGAGAGCTTTGCCGCCTGGTGCCGCTATGGCAAGCGCGAGTTCAAGATCGGAGGAGAGTTGCGTATAGGCAAACAGCCCTACCGCTTGCAGATTCAGCTCTCCGCTCAGCGCAGCCACACGCTGGAGTTCCAGAGCCTGGAGGACCTGATTATGGAGAAGCGGCGCAACGACCAGATCGGACGCGCCGCCGTGCTGCAGGAGCTAGCCATGCACCTGCACCCAGCCGAACCAGAGGAGGGCGACAGCGACGCAGCGCGGACTACGCCGCCTCCCAGGCACCCTCCGGAGCCGGGCTCGGAGGAGGAGGACGGCGATGTGGCAGCGCACTGAAGGCTTTTGAGCTGAGCAGAGTTGCAAAATGGAGAGCCCTTTGCAGCAACCGCTTTCCCCTTCCTCTTCTCCCTCCCTCCTCGGTCACTTTCTGGGCCCCATCTGGGATCCCCGGGCCCTTTGGAAAACGGAGAGTTGGTGAGATGTGCAGTTGGCTGTGGACTGGGGAGGAGGAAGGGGACGGCGCAGGTAGGAACACGAAGCTGGAAGCCGGCCTTTGTTTCTGACCCCTTTTCTGTGTTCGTTTCCGCGGTGGGGCAAACTGTGGACTTACTTGAGACTTAATCCGTGCGGCGTCTGGATCCAAAATTGATCCTTGCGCAAGCAAGGTTGGCGAAAAGCTCAAAGTGTCTGCGTCTGCCATTGCCTTCTCTAGCTTTGCTCCGCCCTTGAGCTCTGAGGATTGTGTGTAAGAAGGCCAGAGGGGATTGGGGAGGCCCCACCGTGGGCCTGAAAGCTGTTTATCTTCCCCTGCCCAGCTGGGCCTGGACTCAGGAAGACTAGGGTGATTGATTTGATGGGATTCCTGGGGCGCAGGGCTGGTGAAACCATGACCAGGTCTGGGAGCAGCAGACCAAAACCAAGCATCCCCCTGTTAAGTGTAACAAATAGTTGAACAAACTGGCAACAAAGACCTCACTACCTCCTTCCTCTCCATCCCCTAGTAATTTCTCTTGAGGAGCTGGCTGTTAGGGAAGGCTCTGCTCCATGTGCCCCTTCCAGGTTGCGAGTAAATCACTGTCAGGGGGCAGCCAGGGGAAGGATTCAATTAAGATCCTGTGCTGCCCACTTTGTTTTTCTGCCTGCTGTGGTGGGCACTTAGAGCTGTGTCATTTGTTATCGAAGGAGGGGATAGCCCTGTGTCGCCCGTCTAATGCAACCTGCTTGTCTGTGTTCATTGCCAGGTCTACAGACGGGGCTGGCCAGTGCCGCCCCGCGTGGTGCCCCCTGGGAAACAGCCAGGTAGTGCTGTGCTGTCTGGGATTGGTCTCTCCTTGCTCTCCCATCCCGATGAGGGAAGGTAGCCCTTTTTATGAACATGGCTGTGTTGGGGATTCCTTTGAATTTTTAATCTTTTCCTCTCTTTACTGGACCATCTTCCTGACCCTGACTTCCTGGCCATAAAATCTAGGGCTTGAGACATATTTCAGGGGTAAGCTATTTATTTTGCTGTTCAAGGTGTAAAGTCTTGGTATAGTGGGCAGTGCCCTTGTCGCTTGGCGATGCTCCTCCAAGAGATGGCATGGGTCCCTGCCGCCACCTGCTGTGATCAGTGGGATTCCGGGAGCTTTGCTGTGAGTCTTTAAACCAATCCTGTGGGTGCCCTTAATGGCAGAGTGCCGCCCTGCTGTCCATTACCAGTGCTGTCTCAAAACTGGGGTAAAACTTGAGGGTTTTTTTTTTTCCATTTGAGGAGTTAGCATACACTACACTGGACAGTTCGTTTTGTGACCTAATTTTACAGTCGAAATTGAATTGCATTTGAGCAATCTGCCACCATGGTCATCCGTGGACTTGTTGGTCGGAGATTTCTAAAGCAAACAAAACTTGAAAGATTTTCTTGTATATTTACTTTTTTTAGACATGGAAATTGTGGCCCTAAGTTTTAAAAGTCTGGATCTTCGTGACACCTCACAGCATGGAACCCCTTCCTGAGCAGGCTCTCGGTTGTGTCCGGTTATGTCCCTGATTTTGGTTGTGATGCTACACAGGTGCTGTCTGTTTGATTGTAAAGATGAACCACATTCGAACCCTGGTCTGGGAAGATCGTTGATTTCCTGGTGGAAAGTAGTTCTAGTTGCCCTGTTTCACAGCCTCCCAGGTCTGTGTTTATATTCCTGGCCCATGAAAAGCCAGGACAAGATAAACCTGGGGTAGAGACCTTTAGGAGGCCGGCCCTGAACAGGTGTGGGTTAGTGAACGTGGAAGGTGTTGAGCACCTGGAGGGGTAAGAGGGAAGACAGCGGCACTGGGGCTGGCAAGCTCTTTTCTCCCAGCTCCTGCATCCCCGTATCATTCATCGGGCTCCCAAAGTGGGCTCCAAGGAAGAGCTGTAGATACAGCCCAAGGCTAGCATTTTATCTTTAGAGAAGGTTTTTCATAACAGGGCTTAAAAACCAACTGACTGTGTTCCAGATGCTGATTTCTGGAGCACAGTAGCAGTGTTTCTGCAGGGTTCCAAGAGATGCAAACTCTGTAAGACACAGGGACAGAACATGTTCTCGGTGTCTGATGCTTAAAGTAAGAACTAACTGGAAGAGGCTCCAGGAAAGGGGAATCAAAACAATTCTCAGTTCTGTCCTAGAGATGGCAGTGTTATGGACAAACGAATTGGTTTTTGTTTTTTTTATTTAGTACCCTGGCAATGGCTACATCTAGCACTTTAGGAAAAAATAAGTATATTTAATAATTTTTGTTTCTCCTTAGGAATAAGACTTTAGAACAATTTTGTACTGTGAATTGCGAACGCTCTTTGAAGGAAAGCATTATCGATAGATTCCAACGTTCCCCAGAAGCTGTGGCAGGGATAAGCAGAATATCAACTGGAATATACGCTAGAGGAAACCAGACAAATTCTATTTTCTTACTGAGCAAATATTTTATTGAGACTGCTTATGTATTTCAGAGGAGCCCACAACTTCAGCTACACAATTTTTTGTATCGAAAGAACTCATGCTTTTTGTAGCTTTTATTCCTCATTTAATTTAAAACGACTTTAACACTAAATGCCTCTCAGAATTCTTTATTCCAGACTTTAAGAAAATTTTTAGTTTTTTGAAAAATGACACTTCAGTGGTTAACCTTCTCCTGTGTTTGGTGCTTTTGACCCTGATAGCACCATTGGACAACATCACAACCACGTGGGAACGTATATTTTGGAAGTAGAACTTTAATTTTTTATGATATATGAGTATGGAGAGCTAAGAAAATTTAAGGACTACTTGTTTTCTATTTTTTTCTTAAAAAAAATGGGATCCACTGTGTTGGAAGACTTGATAATTATGTGCTTGTCTGACTTTTTTTTTTAATTAGAGTACAGTCTAGCGTGATCATGGTCATAAAATAAATTTGGGAAGTTAGATTTCCTTTGTGAGTTTTTTTAAAAATCAGAATAACTATAAACTTGATTGGCTTATTCAGTTTTTCATTATATTTTGTTCTTAGCTATAATACTTGTGCCCCATGAAAATTATATTAACTTACAGGATATACTTCAGTGCATTTTATTTCCCAGTGAATTGTAGAAACTTTATATTTCTTGAAGGTTGTATGTCAAATCAGTTATGTTCTTATACTACTTCTTGAGAAGGAAGTTCCAATTTGAAATTGTATCATTTCCTTCAAAATGAAGGGCTGTGCTTAGTTAAATAAAAGATTGATGATATCTTTTAAACCATTTCCTCTTTACTATGTCTTATTAAAATAAAACCTGTCAAGCTCTTTTGAAAAATGTTACAAGGGTTTCCAATAAACCATCTTATTAGAGTTCCCTGAATGTACATATTTTTCTGTTTGTGTATCAGTTGCTCACATTCTTCATCCCAGTTCAAGCAGCTTGCTGTAGTTTCTCTGAGAATATCAATCAGTGGATACCGTCTTTGCATTTCGCAGTAAACATTCTGATGAAGTTATTTAGTGGACAAAAAACTTTGTGTATGTTGTATGAGAATTAATCACCTATTTCTTCTAAGCTCTCAGCGTTTGTGAAAAGTGTCTTAAGGACATAAATTTCCAGGATACATTGATTCGTAGAATCGATGCAAAAAATTGATAGAAGCTGCACTGGTATTACGAAGTCTGCAGCGGGGAGCACAGGCCTTCGAGGCCCCTTGTGGCGTGTTAGGTGGTTTCGGTGCCCCAGCAAAGGGAGCGTGCTTGCCCCATGAAAGGGAGACTGGGCAAACCTGATTGCGTGTCTGTGCTGAATGCTGAAGGATCCAGGTGGTAGCAGTTGGCAAAGGGACGGATGCAGCATGGGAGAGTGGCAAGTGGGAGGTCCCCCAGCACTCCCTAGGCCAGTGTCTGAGGAGCTGCTGTTACAGTCCCAGGAGGTTCAGAAGCGTGGGCTTTGTCCGCAGGCTCCCGTGAGAATTGGAAATGCCCAGGTGCAATGCCAGGCTCGTCGGGAGCCCCGGGGCAGTGAGGCCGTTTAGTCCTGGGTGGGAGACTGGAAGTTATTCTGACTCCCGATGCACTGGAGAGCAGGAGAGGGAAGCCTGGTAGAGCATGCACTTAGGCTCGGGTGGTTTCGGTGGAGGCTGCGCTTCTTATTTTTCCTAAGTGCACTGAGCTTTGCTTAATGTAGGTAAATGACATGTTGGGGATCATTTAAAAGGGCCAAAATGAATAGGCCAGAATATGTGCAAAAGGGCTTTTATTTCCTTTTACTGAGTTTACTGCGGAAACTGCTTATTAAGTACAGCAATTTGATCCGCAGAGTAAATGCAAAAAGGTCTCCCATCTGGATTTGCAGCCGCAGTAAGGTGCAGCGCTGAGTCTCTGAAGGGCTGGAGGACTCGAGTCGGGCTCAGGGTCCGAGAGCCCCTCCAAAGGTCCGCGCAGAGCCGCGCACAGCAGGGGGAGCCTGTGCCGTGGTGAACTGCGGGCACGTTCACCAACTTGAGCCAAGTGAGAAGACAGAAATAAGATGGGTGGCATCAGATCAGGTGTTTGGAAACACGCAGCCTGGGCGCCGTGATGAGCGGAGGGCTGGTGCTCTGAGGGCCACCGCAGCGGAGGCAGGCGGCCTTGCAGGAGGTTTCGCGTGTACCGCGGCGGCGGCCTCTGCACACGGGCGCTGTGCCACTCTTTCCCCTTAGTTGCTCTCAGGTCGTCACAAGTAAGGACCCTGCCTTTGTGGGTCCTAGCTTATTTCTCTTAGGACCGACACCATTTTGATTCTGTTAAGTTTCCCATTTCACACTGGTGTGGGAGATAATTGAGCGGCTCCCCTTGAATGCAGAACAATTGCTGCAACCTTGATTATACCAAGACTTATTTTCTTATATTGGTATATACAGAGCTGACTATGGCATTTCCTTCTCTCTTCAATTGGCTCTAAGCATTGCAATAAGGCTAGCTGAGGTACTGATATATAATCTCTAAAGCCATCCGACAGTGTCCTGTTGCCTCCCATAGTGATCTCTGTAAAATACATAGGCACAGCGGGAATGCAGAGCCAGTGAGCTCCAGGAATGTCGACTGGGGATGAGCCGAGAGAGAGAGAGAGAGAGAGAGAGAGAGAGAGAGAGACAGGCTATGAGTGAGTCCCCAGGGCATAAAGCTTACATATCAGAAACTGAAGCAGCAGCCTCCAAAAACACAATTCAGTTGCTACCTTGATTGGGTTATGCAAATCAATCCCTCTGCATATCTTTATTTCTGCATTTTGCAGAGATACCTTTCTCACTACCTGGCCAGCCAACTCAAGTTACTCAAAGTTACTCATGTAGTTCCCACCATCCTCACTGTCACTCATCCTCAAGCCACCCACTTCTTCACAAGATAATAAATTCTGAGAGGGGCCTAGGATCAAGGCCTTTGTCCACACGTCCTCACAAGGATTGGACTCAGGACCCCTGGGCTGCCCTTAACTTTGAATATGTCTCAGTGTCTTTTCTCTTGCTGTGGGTTGCATTGGAGGTGGTAGATTGAAATTAACTTGCTGGGATTCCAGTAACATCTCGATGGGATTATAAATATAACTGCTTGGATTGTGAGGAAGACTAGAGAAAGGATTACAGTACTTGGATTATCGTACAAAATATTTGGGATTACAATGGGAACTACAACAGACATTCAAGAAAATATCTTTTGAGCTTGTTTCTAAGAAAAAAAACCCACTTATAGGGACAGTTGATAGTGTAAGGGTTTTATAAAATGCTGATGGTTTATAAGAGCACAAATAAATGTATGTTTTATTGGGGTTTGCAAACTCACAAGAGGTAGGCATGTGGACTGCTGTGATCCTTTAGGAGAAATCAGACAGACCCAAAAGCCAGAAGTACAAGTGAGAGTGGCGAAAATGATGTAAGTAGCATGACTAATACTCACTGTGTACTTAACCGAGATGAGATAGATCCGTAGTTGGAATCCTGAAGTAACTTCCGCTCTAATAGGCAGGGCAGGTGCCTGCCTGCTGAAAGGAAGTTCCCAGGTAGGTACTGAATCGATCCGTGGATGCAAGGGAGGAGGTGTGAAAGTGTGTGCCCGTGGAGAAGGCTTCCCCGAGGATGTAGTTACGGCTGAGTCTTGGGAGCAGTGGAGGGCAGAGCCCGGTGCTTAGGAGGCGGCACTGGTTACATCAGTCAGTGAAGGAGCCCGAGGAGGAAGTAAGTGACCCTTAAGTGCGAAACACCTTTGTGTTATCTGGTACCCATTGTTTGCCCCAGGCTCCCTGCCACATCACCGTGTGGTCCAGTCTGTTCGTGCATCTCCGATTCTTAACACAGACCTGAGCAAAGAGACCTTTGCTGTAACTGAGGGAGTTTCACTGTTGGCCTTTGCAGACTGCCTCAGACCACCTCGGTGATGGGGCTGTAGTTGAAGACAGCCAGCAGAGCAGCGGCTTTTAGGACACCTTCACCAGGAGGCTGACTAGCGACTCTGTGCCCTCCTTGCCTGGGGTGGAAATTTGTCTTGCTAATGCTGTGGAGGCCTTAAGAGAAATGGAGAGTGGATGTGGGCCTTTTCCTGGCACAGGTGAGTGACTGTAGCTAGGCTGGTTGGAAAGCAATAAAATGGAATAGCGGCTTTTACAGCCTTTAATAGTCTAGTGCCTTATCAAGCATGGCCATAAATGGTTCCAAAGATGAGCTCTCTGCTGCTTTCTTTGGGAAACTAAAGTCTGGTTATCTCACTATTCAGTACATTCTCTTTACTGTGTACCATGGAGGATCTCAGTTACGATGCTAACCTGAAGGCGCAGGGAATGACCTGGGCACAGAAGGAGCAGTGGCTAAGACTTTAGAGTCAAAGTCTTGGGTTTCTGTGCTCAGCCTCTGCATACTTTTAGGCTGGGGATCTTGGGGAAGAGTCTCGGAAACTATTCCTTCTCGTGTACAGTGGCCTTGTGACATTGGTCAGTTCCCGTAACTCTGAATTTCAGTTGTATTTGTAAAACAATGCTATGCATAGCATGTAATATCAACAGTATTCATATTAAGCATACTAATAGGTTGACATAAACATTAATATGTAGTGATATACTTAGGGCTATGTCTGCCTTTAATGTGAGGATGTGTGAGGAGAAAATGAAACAATGCTTTTGAGACTTGGACCTATAACTATTAACTAGGAAAATCTAGAGTGTTCCATACGTTCCAAAGGTTTATACAAATTCCTGCCTGGAAGAGGGAGGTCTCTTTTCTCTTAGTCTCTAGTCTTGGGAAATTTCTTAGGTAGATGCAAGAAATTGGTAAAATACAAAAAAGATAACTAGCTAATTCTTCGGTTTTTTAGCTGGTGCTATTAAGTCTTGAGCCTTGATCTTTAATAGATGAAGCATTTACTTTGTTTGAAACATTTTATGATGTTTAATCATTAGCTCACTACCTATTTATTGCAAAGTCTTAAGACACTGGGTGCTGGCCCCAGGAAGGAAAAGGCCATTTTGCAGTAGTAACAATCAGGAGGATGTCACCTTACCCACACAGACTTACCATAATCACGATTGTAGACTTATGGACAGATCTGAATATTATCTTTATGGTGGAGTTGAGTAAGCAGGCTTAGGAAACTTGATTTGTCCAATGCCACATAGCTATTAAATGAGTTTCTGGTCTGAAATAGGAACAGTGTTCTCCAAAGACCCAGGCTACTGTCCCCTCCCACTACTACTCTTCCTCCTAACTTTAGAGAGAAGCACAGGGCTCTCTGCTGCTGCAGCACTTGCCTTGCAGCGTTATCTGAGTAGCATTTATATTTTCACTATTACTAAAGCAAGCCTGCAGGCATGACTGGAAGGTGTGGGACAGAAACGAATAGGAAGGCAACGCAGGCCAAGGAGGGTTTTCCATTCTTATCGGGAGCCACACAGCAGGCCTGCTGAATGTCATGGCTCCAACTGTTGTCCTTCTGTATAACCTTGGACAAGTCAGTAACTTTGTAAGCACCTTATCTGAAATCCAGGCTCGACCTTCTCCACTGAGCTGTTCTTCCCGCTAACAGGGCGCCTAGGTGCGACTCCGAGTCAGCTCTCCAGTGTGGTTTTGTCCTGAATATGATGGGAGACCTTGAGCAAGTCCCTTTGCCCTGGGCTCTGCAGGTGTGGAGCTGCCCACTCCTGCCGCTGTCCGTGAGGAGCCCCCAGGTGTAACTCCACCCTGCAGGATGGCGTAGACGTTGCTTGTTTCTCTATATCCCTTTTAAAGAATACTGGTTCCTTCATTCTCTAAACTTCATTCCTACTAAAAAAAAATTAAATGTTAATTAGAAAATTATGGAATTATATATAAATTATTTATAAAATTAGCAGTGAGAATAACCGAATTTCAGGAAGTGCTTTTCTTATAAAAAGTAGGCATTATAAATTAGAACACAAAAACTTTTTTCTTGTTTTTGAACTGATGGACTGTTACTAGTCTATTTAATGCTAGAAACCAAACCTGAAGTGTTGATGGTAATACAGATGGTGATAGGACTAGATTCATGTAGGTCTTCATTTTAGAAAAAGCGTTTAAGGGGTTTTGTTTGTTTGTTTTATGCTGTTGTGTTATTCAATACTGATTTTTTTTTCTGTAAGAAAATATAATTCTCTTTGCTACCTGACCCTACTTCTTGGCTCATGGGGAGAATGGTTTTGTTGGTCACTGGATGCACTTGCTATGTTATTATAAGGAGTCTTTTTTTTTTTTTTGGTCATGTTTCAGAAAGAATCAAGTTTGCTTATAAAATGTCACATGGTGATACTTATTTGTACAAATGATATAGGGAAAATGCTAGATGTCACATACACAGAGTTCATATTTCTGAAGTCAAAGAATGAATTCTAAGGATCACCAGAAGTTAAGAGTAGGAAAATTTATTGGAGAAAAGAGTGGGGAGTAGGAATGGGGAATGTGGAGTAGGAATAGAATAACTCCTGAGAGACAGGAGAGGTCCGGAATGGGGTTCCAAGGAGCCCACCTCTGAAAGCAAGTGTCACAGAGCAAAATCATGAGGCAGGTACAATGTGGATCAAAATTATGATCAATAAGATTGCAAGTGTGACTGCTTAGGTAATATTGATCTAACATTAGCAAAAGTACAGGAGTGACATCATTAACCTTGGTGGGTAATCTATAGTTTTGGCCTCGTCTTTATTCTTAGCAGTTTTAGTCTTAGTAGATAGGAGAGGACAGTCCACCCCTAATGAGATAATGGGAAATCTCAGAAGAGTAATACCCTTCGTCTCAGTTCATCCCTTAGAGAAGCATGCAAAGCGTGTAGAACTGGCCACTGTGACTTTAATCTTCAAATGGGTCTTCAGCCACAGTCCTGTTTCTCGTCCTCTGCACTGACGCCCTCTCGGGTCCAGCACTGTCTGACTGCCCGCTATATTTCTACCTAACTTAGCCGTCTGTAATACTAATATATATTTTAGTTCTTTAAAAAGTAAACTTTTAAAAACAATTTTTGGGTGGGTGTGGTGGTGCAGACCTGTAATTCCAGCAGTTTGGGAGGCTGAGGCAGGAGAATCACCATGACCTGCAGGCCACCCTGGGCTACATTGTGAGTTCAAGGTCAGCCTGAACTACACACTGAGACCCTGTCTTGAAAGATGAATAAGAAGAAGAAGAAGAAGAATTTTAGGTCCACAGAGTTCCCGCCTACTGAACCTCCCTCCACCAGGCCACCAGCATGGGGCCCTGGCGCACAGCCTTGCTAGAGTCTGTGAGGCAGCGCTGACATCATCGTCAGCTGGAGCCCTCAGTTTACATCGGGGTTCACTCAGTGCTGTGCACGGATGCTTTGCGGGCTTTGCCCAGCGTGTCCACCCAGACAGTCGCCCACGGGGTAGCGTCACACCCTTCCTCCCCACCTACCTCATCAGGGCACTCGGAGGCGCTGCCGGCGGGCTCTCCTGCTTCCTCGGCAGGCTGGGTCCTAGACCACAGTGCAGATAGCTCGTGAGCAAGGCGGCTCGCTAGTGGGAGAGCTGGAGACGGAGTGGGCTGACCAGCCACACTGGTAGGTAAAGGATAGGCAGTGAGGCAACTTTGGACAAAGCATGAACTTCCTCAGGCAGCGGGAGTGCAGCCCACCCCCTAATAAAGGGCACACAGCCACTCCCTACTAAGTTCCTGAGTTTGTGAGGACCTTATAATGCGGATTACCCAGTTTCTTCTGAGATCCCAGTTTCCTGCCACCTCTGTCTAAGAGCTGGGTTGAAAGCCTGAGTCCCAGTTGATCATTTTAAATCCACAGAGCCTCTTGTGACAAGAGATTCCTGTGCTGTGTTTGTCCAAAATTAGCTCTGGGCGGGGGACCATGCGGCCTGCCCATCGGGGACCCCCATGGAAATCGGGGAGTTATTCTCCTTATTTCCGGCGACACTCTAACTCCCTCCTTTAGTTTGGGACTTCATTCCTTTGCAGAACCGGGAACCGGTCGCACAGTAGCATAATGGCATTCCTGGCTGGCAGGGTGTTTGCCCGGTCTTCAGATGTTTATGAGGTCCAAAGACACTTTGCTAGCTACCACAGGGACTAGAAAGGATCACCACGTGGTCCTGGTGGCTGCCACATCCCCCTGGGAAAGACAAAGAGGTGAGTATCAGAGGGGAACCTGGGACGATGTGATGTCAGGACGGCCGGCCGCGTAAGCAGGCGCAGCCGACACCTGACGTGGGCGCGGCAAGGAATGCAGGTTGGGCACTCCTGGGGGGTGGGGCGCAAGTGTTCAGGGCAAGGTCCTATCAGACAG